>PVJO010003495.1:61778-122619 GCA_004026905.1 Hystrix cristata
AAAAAAAAAAAAAAAAAAAAAAAAAAAAAAAAAAAAAAAAAAAAAAAAAAAAAGAAAGAAAGAAAGAAAAGAAAAGAAAAGAAAGGAAGATTAACAGTGATAACTAATAACAAAACAATGATTATAACAATACACTGTAAAAAAAGTGATTTAAAACTTATGAATTGTTTCATTTCTGTGATTTTCCATGTAAAATTTTTGGACAGAAGGTAACCTCAGGTATCTGAACCTTGAAAAAGGAAACCACAGATAAGGGGAGTCTGCTGTACCATCTAATCCAGATATATTATACATCATGCAAACATTTATTATAATGACTTCTGACACAAAGTGCTATGGCCCTGAAATAGGATGCAAGAAAGCCACCCCCTTGCGTGGAGGGAGGAACAGGAAGAAGCTAGGACAGGCTCCAGAGCAGGCGTGCCAAGGGATGCAGACTCAGCTACAACCACACAGACACCGCTGTGAGTCCACAAGGACTCAGTCAAGGATGTAAAACTCGGTGGAGACCAGGGCTACAGAGAGCAGGGGTGCGCATCTTTTTCCTGTCTACCCCTCACACTTGCACCCCGGGTTTTCAAGAGACAAATAGTGGATGTGGCGATGCTCTTTTCCCAAGGTCCAGCCACAGTCCAGGAGGCAGCTGAATATTTTTAAATCACTGCCTTTTTTTAATATATGTGTAGACATACATCAGCAACCCAGAACAACTTAGCTCAGAATCGCATGTGTTTCTGTTTTAAGCAACTATTTGCCAAGCTCACGACTGCCAAGGAAACCGCATACCTGCTGAGCCCCGCAAGGACGGCTCAGGACACCTGCCAGCCCCCAACCTGCAGGCTCCTTCTCATCCCTGGTGTCTGGCCTCAAATGTCACCACCTCAGGTGGGCCTGCCCTCGCCTCTCCATTGCCCTCCACAGCAAGGTGCCAGCCGGGGGTCACACGGTAGTCTCACAGCATGGCTCCCTGTCTGTGCCCAGGGACCAGAGGCGCCATGAGGCGGGGCTCTGTCTGTGTTTACCCACCGCCTGGCAGCGAAGTATTTCACAAGTGCTTATGAGTAAAGAAGTGGATGGATGAATGAACTAAACAAGCAAAGGAGGGAAAGAAAGAAGGACTGATTCTCTAGGTGGATACATACTCAGAAATGTAGTTATATTCTGGTGGGAAAATTTGAGACTAACCACCAAGATTACAAATGTGTGTTTTTACCTTTTTAGAGAAAGTGACACAGAGAGGACTCTAACCAATTCATCTGCTCTGCTGGTTTATGCAAACTTGAACTTTGCCTTCTCCATGGGCAGTCCTTGGAGAGGACCTGGAAGTGACCAGGCCTCGGAGGGTGACCTTATGTGGCTTCTGGCAAGGCCTGACAGGAAGTATCACCACTGTTGTTTGCATCTTTAACCCAACTCCCGCAGGGCTGGAAAGGCCCGGAATCCCTAGAGCAACTCCCGAGCAAACGAGCTCGCGGGTGACTGTGCCCTCAGAAGCAGAAACCAGCCCTCTGAGCTCGCCATCCACACTCCGGCTGCGGCTCCCGGGGCCAAGGGGAGGTCGTGGTGCCGAAATCTGGATGCGGCAGCCAGCCTCCAAGGGACTTCACAGGCACTCCTGAAGCTTTTCCTCTCAGCCTTAAGAAAATGTTTATAAAGAGACACGGAGGGAAGGCAAGAGGGAGGGATTATTATTAAACATCCAACAGGAGCCACAGGGGAGGAAATGTCTCGGCTCTTACTACCCGCAGGTCACTAATGTGGACGAGAAATAATACCACTCTACCAGCGCCAAACAGGAAGGAAGGGCAAGAGTGGGGAGATAAAGGCGATCAGCGAGGGGATAAAAAGAAAAGCAGCAAACATCCTCCTAAGAGCAAAACTGTTCTATAGGGAGACAGCTCCCTGCAAGCTGCTTTGTCTCTGTCCTACAGAATTTTTTTTGCCTGGTAGCAGGGAGGGCAGGGTCTCCTTTGCTCCTCTCTCCCTTTCTTTCTCCTGTTTTCTTTCTGGCTCTCTCACGGGCCTCCTGTACCTTCTGGGTTCCAAGAGCATCCTGGGGATATTTACTAACAGGAAGCCAGGCAAGGAGGGAACCGACACGGTCATTAGGTGACATAAGCCTGCTGACAAGCTGCCAACTCAGCCTATTGAACATACAACTGAAAAGCCAGCATTTCACTCAAACTAGGTCACCTCCGCGTGCTGTGGATGCCAGCTGCGAGTTCACCACAGACTCAGGACCCAAATGGTTAGAGGTTTCCCCTGGGGACAAGCTGAGGTCACCCAAGGGGAAGATGAAAACCAGGAGGGGAATTTGTGAGGATGGGTGAAGTGGAAAGGGGGCTGGAGCAGCACGTGGGCAAGCAGATTTCCAAAAGCAAGTGACGGAGATGCGACTGTCAAGATCTGAGCAGGCCACAGGTGCACATCCTGTGCCACTTCCGTGGCATTTGGTGTTCTATTTCCATGCCTTTGCTTCTGTTTGCCTGTAAGTATTCTCTTCACTGAGCTACAAATGCTCCTCAGAGTGTTAGTCCCTTAAAGGACCATCTGTTTTGTTGGTGCTTCTGGTTTCACCAAACACTGTGCTAGACCCAAAGCTGACATTTAATAAATGCCTGTTGACCGAGCAGTGGTGAGAGAAACAACACAGTGGACGTGTTGAGTCCGTGGACCGTCAGTCCACTTCAGACTGACGCTAGGCTTCATTCTTTGTCAGCTGCATCCCTTGAATAACCTTCCTGACTCCCGCACGCTCAGGCTCCTTGTTTACAACACAGGGGTGATCGTATTGGGCACCTCCGTGGTCCTTGTGAAGACGCAGTGAGGTGTGAGGTAGGATGGCCTGGCCAAAGTGAAAGTTCCCTAGCTGTGCGCTATTACTGTATTTTGCTTATAGTCACCACTCCAAATGATGATGGGCTACCATCCCAGCTCTGGGCGTCTTCACAGACTCCATGTATCACTCAGTTTTGCTCTTAATAAAACACCTGAAAAATATCCGCCAGGTCCCAAAGCTTCACCCTGAAGGTTAGGCTGAGAATAGTCACAGGTAAACCATTCAACTGAAGACAGTCTCCCTCCTAAGCATGTTTTAGACTGGCAAGATGATCTGGTTTTCTTTTTTTTTTGGTACTGGAGATTGAACTCACAGCCCCATGCTTGCAAGTCAAGCACTCTAACTACTGAGCTAAATCCCCAGCCCAGTGATCTGGTTTTCACCAAGGCATTTTATTGCCCTGTGGTCAATGACAAGAGGAACTTGGGGCAGATAATTATACAATCAAACGGACCAGTAACCAGTTTAACATCTATATGTACACTTTGAGACGGCTCTCCAGGACTTTTTTTTCCCTTTTTGGTTTTTTCCTTTTTGTTGCTTTTGCCGCTTCTGTTGTTGGTGGCAGTGGTGGTAGTGGCGCGTGGGGTTGAACCCAGGGCCTTGTACATGCTAGGCAAGTGCTCTACCCCTGAGCTACACCCCAGCCCTTAGAATATTTATTTACAGGTTATTATTAGGAGTCACATGGCAAGGGAAGGCGGAGGGAGCTTAATGGTCAAGTACATTTTGAAAGCTATATCTAACAATTTTTCAAATTTTTAGCATATTTGTAAACATCCTAAGTCTTTGAGAAAGCACTATCTTGACATGTTTGATCGGAAGGCTCTGACTTTGAGGACCACTCTGCAGAGTAATGTCACAGAACATGCTCTGAGAAACGCTCATCCATTTTCAGAGGACGTGTGACATCAACTCTGGTAGCAGTGTCCAGGACCATGCTCTTGACGGTCTCCTTAATCCTAGTGGGCTCACCAATTGCAGGCATGTTGATCAGGCCAGAAGGTGATGCTGAGATGGTAGGGAGAATGAGGGAAGATGGTAGAAGCAGGACTATAACCTAATAAGTGTGCCAACTCTGGCATACATGGTCCAAAAACCAACACAAAACATTCAGGTTGGTGGAATATGGGGCTTTGAAGCCCTTGAGGCACATGAAAAAAAAGACTCGGGACCATGTAACTATGAAGAAAGGGGAGAAAAAAGCTGAGTCCTCAATAAAAGTGAGCCTTTGGGTCATGCCTTGCTTGAAGGCACTGCAATACTCCCTGACCCCCGTCCCGTAATTAAACTGCTGTAGTTCAGATATTCAGTATCTCCCAACGGTCCCTATGTTAAATGCTTAGTCCCCAGCACGGTGCCACTGGGAGGTGCTGTGGACTTTTAGGAAGAGGGGCCTAGTGGGATGTCCACAGGTCATGGGAGGGCATGTTCTTAGCAGGAGGGGATTGGCATGGTGGGACCCAACCTCTTCCTCATCTTTTTGCTTCGTGGCAATGGGGTGAGCAGCTTGCTTTGCCACACACTCCCCACCATTGCCATCTGGGACTGTAACCAGCGGCCCAAAGCAATGCGTCCACCTGACCATGGAGTGGAACCTCTAAACCAAGAGCCAAAATAAACCCTTCCCCTTTGTAAGTTAACTATCTCAGAAATTTTACTGTAGTTACAGAAGTGACTAACATAGAAACTAACAAATATCCTTCAAAAAAATTTTGTTAATTTGCAACCTAAATAATCCAAACTGATAGCACTTTCACATAAACTACATTTCTGAAGAACAACTAACTGTGAGGAACACAGCTTTCCATAGAGGGGTCAATGTCTCTTCATCTCCTACACCAAACAGACTCCTCAAAAACTGTTGAAAGCTCTGGGAACTCACCGCAGGAAAACAAACATTCAAACCAATGCTACAAACATTTTCGGAGGGTTGCTGTCCCTCTAACCATGACTGCCAAAGCCCCTCCACTGATACCTGTACCAAACCCAAACCAAGGTTGGGAAATTCAGGATAAAGACTCACCACCATTATTTTGTATTTCCACCAAAATAATGAACTTTGGTCAATGGATGGCTATTACAGAGACAAGTATTAGCTCCATAAAAGGCAGGTGCCCCCATTAGCTCTGCCTAAGGAACCAAAGGGCTGCCGCTCTCAGAGGAAGGTTCTTGCCCAACAGCTGAATGAGTCTTTCCAGGGAAGTTATAAGTAGTTTCAACCATGCTACTGGCCCAGGCGCCCAAGGCTTTTTAGGACTTTGCAACTTAAAATGTGGCCCCAGGGGCTGTGGGTGTAGCTCGGTGCTCTGTGGTACGGTGCTTGCCTAGCATGCGTGAGGCCCTGGGTTCCATCCGCAGTGCCGGGCTGGGGACAGAGTGTGAGGACCTCATGGGCCTCACCAGGCAGTTGATCAGGAACTCATATTCTCAGGAGGTCCATGTGCACAGCAGAGTTTAAGAAGCTCTGCTCTAAGACATCCATGACTCTGTACAGGGAGAAGGAGAGAACAACCCTGGCCCCTCAGCAGCAGACTTCCACCTACACCTCAGAGACAGCTGCTCTGATGCCCTTATGGAAGTCTGGATTTCAAGGTTACAAAAGTGGAGGCCGTGCTCGGAAATCTCACCCCACCACGCACCCAACTGCTGAGTTATTCACCTTTTCAAACATCACAGGTGGAGAGCTAAGAGGAGGAATGGGATAATTTCTGCTTTGTCCCAAAGATATATCCAGAATTTATAGAGAGAAAAAAATAATTAAAACATATTTATCTTAGTGATCATCTTTTTCCCCCCGTGGCGGTGGTGCGGTTTGAACCCCGTACCTGGTGCAGGCAAACCAAGTTCTCTACCACTGGGCTCCAGCCCCAGTCTATCGCGATTTGCCTTCATAATAATAGATATGCTCCAGTGTGTGCTCTAGTGTGCCTTACACACTCGTAATAACACAGTATCGGTACAATCATTTTTTACTTTTGAAGTTTGTATTTGCTTGTTTGAGACAAAGACTCACTAAGTTGCCCAGGCTGGTCTTGAGCGCACCCTCTTCCTGGGTCGGCCTGTTGAGTAGCTGGGATTACAGGCATACACCATCACATTTGGCTACTCTCATTTTCCCCCACATTTTACAGATAAATCTGAAACTCAGAGAGGGTCAGTGAGTTGCTCAGGATCACACAGCTAGTGAATGAAGGAGCCAGGTCTTGCTGCCAAGGTTCATGTTCTTATCCACCACGCCCCACGCCTATCTATCTCCTTTAGAGGAAATCTCTCCTTGCTGTCTGTTCTTTTCAGTAAGTGGAAAGATAGCCTGAAGGCCGTTAAGTTCCCACCGAGCCCATGCACGTTGTCTAGAGATGCAGCCAGGCTGCTGGCTGGGTAGCCGCAGACACAGGTGCGTGAGATCTCTGATCTCGACTCTCCATTATATCCGCTTCCTCATTACACAGGAAGACTTAGAGGCCATGCTATCAAATCCAGCCCTTCTCACTATCTGCCCAGCATCAGCGTTCTCCTGGGCCTGTACTGACTCGCTTCATCTCCTGGCTGCTGGCCCATCTCCATTAGATCCCAGGCATTTGGGCAAAGCACACAGCTATCCAGTTCTGACTGAAGGGAACTGACTTGCCATCCCTTCTCTATAATTTTGGGCATAGTCTGAGAGGATTTAGAAGGTGTCATTGACTGGGAATTATAGTTCTCTGTTACAGAATGAATTTCCGGACTGTGTTGAAGAGAGACCAGGGCTCCCCCTCACACTTACACAAGCAGCTTTGTTCCCATCAAAGTGTCCCTCTAATTGCACTGTGCACATTCACTCTGGACTGCACTTCTCAAGGAGGAACTTCATCAAAGAGAAGGCAGACTTCCCACAGTGCTCACCACCTGCAGCCTTTCCTCGGAAATTAATCTTAGCCCGCATATTCTCTCTTCTACCTATTATCATTAACTTTATTTCCTATGGCTCTTACATTTTTTGTATGTCTTCACTGAATATGCCCCAACTAGGTCCCTTCAGGCAGGAGCCACATTTCAGTGACTCTGCTTCCATCACAGCAGTGTAGCACGCTGCCCCGCCTGCCTTAGACGGGTAACTGACTGACTGCATCTTACACGCTACCACACACATCTGCTGCTCCGTCCAAAGTGAAGTCGTTCTTCCAGACACAGAACTTACTCGGAGGGAGGGACTCAGGGAGGAAACTAAGCACATTAAGATTCCGAAGCAGATGGTGCTGTGTAAAAAACCATAACATTATGGTTTCTGCCTTATGAGAGGTAACAATAAAACTCGTTCCCATGAGGTCGGACTAAGCCACTAATCCCCTTGGTACAGCTGGAGACACAAAAGCTTCTTAAAGTTCGGGGACCCCAACCCACCTGGTTAGACAATAACCAGGCCAACCCCTCATTTCTCAGCTGCTCTTGTTATCATTTGCTCCAACTCCCAAACCACTGAAAGAGAATGCTAGGGATTTGCAAATAAACTTTTTTGAGAAATGGGACAAAACTGTATTATTTTCTTAGCAAAAAAATTAAAAAGAAAAAAGAAACAGGGAAAAGCTTCATGATACTGGCTAGCAAAAGCATGGCATTTCCTCCAAATATAATGGGAAAAAGGTCATTAAACGTTTTTCAATTTCTACTCGGTGCTGATTCACTTCTTAAATTTTTGTCAGATTTCCCTCCTCTCTTCAGCTTTCAGTAGGTAACTCTTTCTATTTTTCATTCAACAAATAGTTCTAGAAAGCTGACTCTTCTCTACGGCCAGTCTACTCAGCACAAAGAGAAAAGTACAAAAGGACTGGGGACTTAGCTCAGTGGTTAGAGCGCTTGCCTCGCAAGCACAAGGCCCTGAGTTTGATCCCCGGCGCCAAAAACAGAAAAAGAGAGAGAGAGAGAAAAACACATGTAGGCCATTAGTTTGGCTTGTTCATACTGATTCCTTCAGCACAATAATTTCTGCTGCTTGATGGTCGACTTTCCCACTACAGTCTCTGAGCCTGGGAACCCCCAGACCACGAGAGAGGAGATACTGCCAGGAATGAAAGCTCCTGGGGCGGTGTGAAGCGAAGTACAGACTCCACCTGCTACTCCCCATGAGTTCTGGCGTGATCCATACCTTGCTTACTTCGCTCAAAAAATGTGTACTATCAGTAAGTTACGGTCAGAGGAAGGAATTCTGGTGTGCTCTTGCACAGCAGGGTCACTGCAGACAATACTAACATACTACATTCTTCAAAACACTTCAGGGGCTGGGGGTTTAGCTCAATGGTAGAGCACTCACCTAGCAAGTGCAAGGCCCTGAGTTCGATCCCCAGCACCCCAAAAAGAACATTAGGAAAACAGACTTTGAATGCCTTCACCACAAGGAAATGATAACCTGATTTAAATATTGTACAATATATACAAGTATCGAATCTGTATCTACCACTGAACCACATCCCCAGCCCAATACACAGTACAGTTTTTGTTTTTATGTATCAGTCAAAAAGTAAAAATTTAGAGGTTGGGGATTTAGCTCAAGTGGTAGAGCACTTGCCTGAGTTTGATCCCCAGCACCCAATAAATAAATAAATAAATAAATAAACAAACCAAAAAAAATTTTTTTTAAAGAGAAAAGAAAAATGAGGAGAAAATGTTCCTTATTTTGCAGGGGAAAGTGCCTGGCTCTTTCACAAATATTCCTAACACTAATATCACCACACAACCTAAACCAGGAGTCTGCAGGCCCACAGCAGGGGTGTAGCTCTGCGACAGAGAATCTGCCTAGCACACTTGAGGCTTTGGGTTCAATCCCCAGCACTGCAATTTAAATAAATAAGTCTGTAAGTAGAAATGGGCCTAAGTCAAGTTGACAGGGACTCAGGTCAGGAATGAGAGGGGTGAGGAGGACCGAGGTGGCCCAGAGCTGGCCTGATGAGGCTAATCGTGACATCAGGGGACACAGCCCAACGTCCTTGGTTCTGAGTTTTCAAGAGAGACCAGCTCTCCATATTTGATTGTAAAACCTCCCAATTTTTAAATGTCGGCTCAAAACATTTGGAAAGGAAATGGAGTGCAACAGTCAAGAGCAGGGGCTCCAGAACTGCACCACTGGGTTTCTTAATCCCGGTGCTACCATTTCTTTTTTTTGTTTTTTTCCGGTAAGCAACTTTGGACAATCCACTTAATCTCTTCATGCTTCATTTTCCTCATCTGAAAAGCAGAAATATCTGTACTTATTTTATAGGACTACTGCAGGAAACAATAAAAGATTTACATATAAATAAATATATATAAGTGATCAGAACAGTGGCTGGCACACAGTAAACATCACAGAAATTTTAGCTATTGCCATCATTACTCTTGCAGACACCATGTAGAACAAGCAAGACATCCTTTTTATAAGGGTCCTATACAAGGCACCATGAGCTCTCCGACACTTTAGCCTGTGATGCATGCATGCGGCCACTTCAGTGTCTACGGTTGTGAAGGCCGCGTAAGAAATCTCTCTGTCTCTGCCGGCCGGCCATCCCCAGAGACCCAGAGGCCTTCTGAAGCTAAGCCCAAGGAAGATGCTTGATATTACCACACCAAATCGCACATCCCCCTTGCATCCTCTCTCGCCGGGGGTGAGAGTGGGCTGGGGATGCTCAGCCAGGCAGGCAGAGTAACTCAGGTTGCCTTCCGTGTCAGTGCATTAAGTCAGAGATGTTCTGGGCACAAGGAACCCACCAGGACTCCTGGTTTCCTTAGATTAACTGATCATCAGGTATTTTCATGACCAGCTGGCCTACCTGGAGCTACTTAAGCATCCGAGAGGCCCTGGCTTCCTGGATTGCCACAGTCCCGAAAACAGATTGTTCAAACCCGAGGCCTATAAATGTTTTTCACCAGTCCATGCAACTCTCCGATCCTTCCTCACAATGAATAATATTTTCTCCAGCACTTCCTGCAATTCCCAGTGAGCTACCAGTGATGCATCTGTTAGCACTTAGCTTAACTTTAAAAAAAAGAGAGGAGGAGGGCAAGGAGGAGGGAGACAGTAACTGGAAAATGGAGTTGTATCTTCAATCCATATTTAAAAATCATCCTTTTCCTCATTAATTTCTTTTAATCTGAACTAATTTCTTTCAGGTTCTCGGCTGTCTTTCACTACAGTAGCCACTGTGACAATAAAAGCTAACAGATATAAAGCAACACATTTTAGCCCTTCCCATCCAAGCTTCCCAACAACGCTATGGCACAGTTACTACCCGATGCTCATGTTCACGTGAGGAAAACACACTCAGAGAGGTAAAGAATCTTGCCCAAGGTCACAAGGCTAGTAGGTGGTAAAACCAGAGGTCAAAAACAGGCCCATGACTCCAAAGCCTAGGTTCCTACCCACCTGAAATAATCAACTCCCTTAGGCCCATCTGGTGGCCACTGAGCCTTCCTGGGGGTACACTGGGCCAGGCATCAGGGGACTGAACTCCAGGCTAAACTCTGGCTTTGGACAAAGAATCTTTCCTTCCTAGACTTGACTTTCCTTCTGCTCCACCTCTCCTAGAAAGATATTTGAAGGTTAAAGATCTGGGATATAGCACAGAGTGGAGTATGTGGAAAGCATGTGAGAGACTCTGGGTTCAGTCACCAACCTCCACTCCACACTCATACTCCATGTTGAAAAATAAGGTCATAAAGGCAGAAGTAACTGGGCTGGGGATTTAGCTCAGTGGTTAAAGTGCTTGCCTTGGAAGCACAAGGACCTGAGTTCGATCCCCAACACCAAAAAAAAAAGAAAAAAAAAAAAAAGGTAGAAGTAACTTACTTTTTAAGAAGATGCTATATAAACCTAAACTGGTAAAATTAGTCTAAGAATTCATTTTTGGAGGTATTTCCTGAAACACATTTATAACAATAGTGGTCTTTCTCGTCAGGCATATATTTTAATCTCTGTGGGTTTTTTTAAAATTATGGATATAAAACATGTTCATAACAAATCAAGTAATACTCAAGTGCACAAAGTAAAAGACAAAGAAAAGAAAGTTTTCGATCATGTTCCAACTCTGAGTGAATCTTTCCATGTTTTGCTAAGAACATATCAACACAGTATACATGTATGCAAATACAATTTTCTTTCTCAAGATCAGAATCATATACTGCGGGGTGGAAGGTGAGTATTTTTTCAAGGTGTAGGATCAAACGCAGAGCCTGTGCACGCTACACAAGCATCTACTGTCAAGCAACACCCCCAGCCCGTGTTCCGCGGTTTTAAAGTTTCTCTTTCTGCTCAACCCTGCATTTATTTATATATCTCCAGTCAGTCAGTACAGAACCATCAGTCTTTTAAACCAATACAACTGCATTACATGCATGATTTAAGGTGTATTATTCAGTTTCCTATTTAAGAACATTGGTTTTATTTTTATTTCTGGTGCCACAATGGTCAGGTACAATGCAAGAGTCTCTAAATGCACCCTGAGTGGAATGGGGGAAACTATTTGCAAATTATGTATCAGATAAGGAGTTCATTTCCAAAAACATTAGGAACTTCTACAACAACAACAAAAAATTTTTAATGGGCTAAGGAGCCAAGTGCACACCTGTAATTCCAGCATTGAGGAAGACTGAAGCAGGAGGATCACAAGTTCAAGTCCCACCTGGGCAACTTAACAAGACCAAGTCTAAAATACTAAAAAAATAAAAAAGGCATAGGGATGTATCTTAGTGGTAAAATCACCCCTGAGTTCAGGACTTGAACTGACACTTCTCTTACAGTGAAATAATTGGCCAACAGATGCATGAAAAAGTATCTGACACAGGGCTGGGGATTTACCTTGGTGATTAGAGTGCTTGCCTAGCAAGCACAAGGCCCTGAGTTCCATCCCCAGCACACAAAAAAAAATGTATTTGACATCATGATCATCCAGAAAGTGCACATAAAAACCACAAAGGTATCACCACAAGCCTACCAAGATGGTTATTTTTTTAAAAAGCAAACAAACAAAAACCACCAGATGGTGACAAGGTAGAGAAACTGGAACCTTCACACAATGTTGGTGAGGATGGTGCAACCACTATGCAAAACTGAATGGGGCTTCCTCAAAAAATTAAAACCAGAGCTGGAGATGTAGCTCACTTGGTAGAACATCTGCCAACCATGCATGAAGCCCTGGGTTCCGTGTGCCGCACCAAAACACAAACAAAAAAGTAAAACTAGAGTTCTAGTTCTACTCAGTGAGGCGTGGCAGCACATGCCTGTAATTCCAGCTACTCAGGGGGTTGAGGGAGGAAGATTGCAAGTCTGAGGCCACCCTGAGCAATTTAGTGAGGACCTACCTCAAAATTTAAAAAAATAAATAAATAAAAGTAAAAAGACCCAGAGATTGGGGATTCAGCTCAGCAGTTAGTGTTTGCCTGGCAAGCACAAGGCCCTGAGTTCAATCCCCGACACCAAAAAAAAAAGCCGGAGATGGACCTCAGTGGTACAATGACTGACTAGCATGTGTGATGCTTCTGGGTTGAGTTCTAGGACTGTGCAAAACAGAAACAAACTGACAATAACCAAAAAACAAAACGAAAATGAGAACTAGCATAAGATCCTGCAATTCCACTTCTATGTATATATTCAGAAAAACTAAAACGAGCATCACAAATAGATATCAACACCCCCATCTCCATTACTGCATTAGTCATCACACTTGGAAATAATATAAATATCCCTTTACTCAGCCTTAACAAAAGGCTACAATGTGACAACATGCATGACACTGTACGGGGACATTATGAGTGAATTAAGTCAGTCATGGAAGGGCAAATACCACATGCTCCCACTGACATGAGATATCTAAAATAGTCAAATCCATGATGCAAATAGGCTGGAGAGAGGCGGAAATGGGAGGTTGCTAATCAATGAGTATAAAGTTCCAATTATGCAAGATGAGAACGTCTATGCAAGTTCTAGAGAACTGCTATGTAATATTATGCCTACAGATTACAATAATGTATTATACACTTAAAAATGCATGAGGGGGGTTGGGAATTTAGCTCAAGTGGTAGAGAGCTTGACTAGCAAGTGCAAGGCCCTGAGTTCAATCCTCAGCACCGCCGCCCCCCAAAAAAGTATGAGGGACTGGTGTGTAGCTCAGTGGTAGCACACTTGCCTATACATACAAACTATGTATCCGCATATATACAAACTACAAATACATACATACAAATACACACACACACACACACACACACACACACACACACACAGAGAGACCAAAATAGAAGAGATAAACAGGAAATAGGGAGAACTTCAGAGACTCGCCCAAATTACAAATTCCGTTGTTTAAAAAAATATAGCAATATATATACACACTAACTGGTCTCATTCATACCATCAGTTTATCTTAGTTTGTTGGAAGAAAGTTTTGTGTTACTATCTGTTTCTTTTGTTGTAAGAATCTTTTTGGTTTATGGCTTGCACTTCGAGTAACTACTGTACTTTGAAGGTAATGATACACAGTGTAATAACTATTGTTACTCTCGTATTTGGTTACGAAATTTTGTTTTTTCATAAAATAAATAAAGAGATGTGATCAGCGAAAAAAACTAAGTATCTGGGAGGGACATGTTAGGCGAAGTGATGAAAAGAGAAACTGGAATGTAATTTTTTAGGGGCCTTGAACATGACGTTCAGAAATCTGCACTTGAGGCTCTCAGAGGGGTCGTTTCAGATATACTGCAATATGGCTCTTTGCCCACCTGCAGACAGACACTTGTGCTGTTTCTGGGCCCTCGCTGTTACACACAGAGCTGCCACAAATATCCACGTAGCAGTCTGCAGCCTGCTTTCTCTCCCTCGGGTAAATACTTCAGGGTGCAACAGCTAGTTCGTATAGGAGATGTATGCTTACTTTCATAAGGAACTGCCGAATTCTTTTCCAACAGTTGTATTATTTTACACTCTCACGAGTACTGCAGCCATCGGAGTTCCAACACCTTCATCTTTGCCAACACTCAGTATGGTCAGTCTCTTTAATTTTTAGCCTTTCTAATTGGTATGTAGGAATGTTTTGCTGTTTTTATTTGCGTGTTCCCAATGATGGATACGGTTAAGCATCTTTTCATGTGCTGATTTGCTAGTTATACTTATGGATGAAGTGTCTTTTCTAATCATTTCCCCATTTAAAAATTGGGTTCAGCCAGGCATGGTAATGCACACCTGTAATCCCAGCACTCAGGAAGCTGAGGCAGGAGGACACCACAAGTTTGAGGCAAGCCAGGGATATATAGTAAATTTAAGGCCTTCTTGAACTACCTAGTGAGACCCTGTGTCAAAACACCAAAAAAAAAAAAAAAAAAAAGTTTGTATTATTCAGTTTTAAGAGTCCTTTATATAGTCTAGGTATAAATCCTTTATCAGAAATACGCTTTGCAAACATTTTCTCCTAGTCTGTAACTTATCTTCATTTTCCTACAGTGCCTTTTGAAGAACAAAAGTTTTCTTTTTACAGTGAAGCCCGGTTTATCCATTTCTTTATGAATCATGATTTAGTGTCACATTTCAGACTTGGGGGGCCGAGGTTGTAGCTCCAGGGCACAACCCCCAGCTCCATGGAATAAAAACCTTTACATCTTCGCCTAAGCACAGGTCATAGACATTTCTCTTTGTTTTCCTAGAAAATGTTACAGCTCTAGATTTTACATTTGGGTCTATGATCCATCTCCAGGGGTGTTTTAGACAGCTAGTGAGGCATTTTTGTCACGAAGCCAGTGAGGCTTGGCCCGCAGCAGCGGGCAGGATCAGGAGACCAGGTCGCAGGAAGCACCGGAAACACATGGCAAAAGCTGCTCAGCCCGCATGGCTACCGTGTGCTATCAGGCAAAAACTGCATCATCACATCCGTATCTACTTGGCTTTCATTTCAAAATACCGAAGACTAAGGAAACAATATTAGCTGAATCTTTACTTACTTCTCTTAAATGCAAAGTTTTTCTTTAAGAGCTTCTATTTCATTCTCTCTTCTAGTTTATTTGTGCTTGTGCATTTATATATTGAATTAGGTGTTTTATTATAAATCCATTTCCTTTCACTTTTCCTTCATAATTTTATTATGGCATTAAATTAATTTTTTATCTTGTGTTTGTGTGGCTGGTTATATTATCATACATTAGCAACGCAAAGAGATAAAAAAACATTGTGCTTATTAGTGAAAGAAGAATTAGGATGACATCTATAACAATACCACTTACATATTAAAATATTACCATTATACAATTAAAACTTTCAGAAACATATACGTACATCCGCATTTAGGGAGCCAGGAAGCACACTGTGCACATCAAAACAGCTGCCTCCAGGAAGGAGGAGATGGGGGTGAAGAGTGGGGGGAATGGGAAATAACCATCTCACGGGGGGCACAGCCCCCCTAGGATACAGCTCCACACACCAAGGAATTCCTGCCACTCACCTTCCTGGTCCTGAGGCCAGCCAACACACGCATGCACGCACGCACGTGCACACACACACACACACACACACACACACTCCTGGACTCAGGAGACTACATCTTGATAGGGCAGCATAAGATACCTACTCTGCAGGCCAGCAGGGCTTGGTGATGCAATACACTGCAGTCTTGGTTTTTTAACCTCATGATCATGGGGCTGCCTATGAGCTGCTGATGCCCAATACTATGAGAGAGAATCGTACCACATACTGTCTGAGACGAGGTCGAAACTCGAAATTCCATACATGGTTTCTACTGAATAGATACTACTTTTACATCATGGTACGGTTAAAAAATTACAGTTCAATTATATAAATTAGGGTCCATCTGTAAAATATTTTAAAAATTAGCTGGGTATAGTGGCTCATACCTATAATCTGAGTACTTGGGAGGCTGAAGCAAGAGGATGACTGAGAGTTCAAGGCCAGCCTAGGTACATAGTGAGTTCAAGGCTGAACTACACAGTGAGACCCTGTCTCAAAAAACAAAAAACAGGGGGATAAAGAAGAAGGTTAAAAGAAAAGTAAGATGAAAGGGGAAAAAATGGTAAAGTGTAGCTACACTTGTTGAAAATAGGGAGGGGTGGGTGAATGGAAGGGAGGGGAGGGGAAGGGGGGAAGAGGGGGGAAAACCAAGATGTATCATGTACAGGTACAAAATAACCATGTTGATTATGATCATTATGTATACAATGTACTAATGCATGTTCTTGGTAAAAATAAAAATAAAAATAAACAAAAACAAAAACAAAAAACAAAAAACAAAAACAAAAAAAAAACCTTTTTCAAATTAAATGTTTGCCAATTATACCTTTTTTTTAAACACTAGGGATTGAATCTAGGTTCTTCTCACTGAGCTACATCCCCAGCCCTTTTTCATTTTTTCTTATTTTGAGACAGGGTTTCACTAAGTCATTAAGTAACCTGGGCTCAAACTTACCATGCTCCTTCCTGCCTCAGCCTCCCAGAGTGCTGGGATTACAGGGGTGCAGCACCAAGGCTGGCTTATCAACTATACCTTGAAAAGCTGTTTAAAGATATAGGGGCTAGGAGCTTGCTGTGGTGGTACACGCCTGGAATCCTAGCACTTGGAAGGCTGAGGCAGGAGGATTGCACATTCAAGGCCAGCTTGGGCTACATAGTGAGTTCGAGTCCAGCCTAAATTACACAGCAAAACCTTGTCCCCCCCCCCCAAAAAAAAGAAATGAAAAAAAGGCATAGGGGCTGGGGATGTAGCTCAGTGGCAGAGTACTGTACTTGCCTAGCATGCAGAGGGCCTTGGGTTTGATCCTCAACATGTAAGAAAGAAAAAAGAAAAGAATGTTTTAACATCTCCTATATACTGGACACTGTTGTAAGTGTCAAGGATACAACAGTGAAGAAGACAAACAATAATCCCTGCCCTTGTAGAGTTTACATTTTAATCAGGAAAGATAAGTGAAGCTAGTATCTCAGATGATGATAAGTGCTAGGGAAGAAAAACTCGAAGAGGAAGGGGATTACAGAAGACCCTGGGAAAGGAATTAAAATTGTAGTGGGGTGGAGACACTTTATAACCTGATAAAGACAATGAAGTGAGGCTGATAGGGACGGGAAAGTATTCCAAACAGGGGGAAAAGAAATTCTTTAGGGTCTAGCTGGGGATATAGCTCAGGCATAGAGTGTTTGCTTAGCAGGCACAAGTCTTGGGTTTGATTCCTATATTAAGTCACTTTCCTTACTGAGACACAATACCCAACACCCACAAATTAAAAGGAAGAGAGGTTTACATCAGCTTGTGTCTTCAATCCATGGTCAGCTGCAGGCCCCGAAGCAGGAAGGCTTTCCTCTGGCAGAGGAAAGCTGCTCACAGCATGGCAGCCAGGAAGCAGAGACAGAAGGGACAAGCCTGGGAGGGAGATGCAGTCTCGGTGACTCAGCTCTTCCAACCAGGCCATCCCTCTTCACGCTGCACACAGCTGTAACGCCCCAGTGATTCAACTGCCTCCCAAAAGCCCCAGGTCTGAGCACGTGAGAATCTGGGGGCAGGGACCATTGTTTGATCTCAACCATAACAACTCCCAACATCAGGATGAGTAGATAGATATACTCTCTAAAGTAATAAACCTAGAACATTCTAGGAATAACAAGGAGGGCGGTACAGTCGAAGCAAAATGAGCAAGGAGCCAGTGAAAGCAGGTGAGGTCAGGAAGGGCCTTATGGCCACCGGAAAGACTTTGGGTTTTATTCTGACATATATTGCCCTGAAGGATGCTGATCAGAGTGACAGAATCTGATGACACTTTAGAAGGCTTACTAGGATTGCCACGTCGAGACCATCAGGATCACCAGCAGGAGCAAATAGGAACTAACTGCAATGTAATCTAGGCAAGAGATAATGGTGGGTGAGACCAAGATGGAAGCAACTACAGTGGTGAGAAATGAAAAGATCTCGTGCATACTCTGAAGGTAGTCAGGATCCGCTGGCACAATGAATGTGAATGGCTTGAGGACACGGGTCTAAGAGGCCTCCAAGCTCTGAGGCTTGAATATCTTATAGGGTAGTTACTTCCTGGAGTTGGAGAAGAACAAATTCATTAGAAAGAGGGAGGCATTATTTGTTTCAGACCTGTCTAAGTTTGAAATGTCTACTGGCTATTCAAGTGGGGTGCTGAAGGATAGTAGGATGCATTTAGGAGCGGTCAAAGGCAGAGGTGTGAAATTGGGAGATAGTATTTAAAGTCCTAAGTTGGAGGAGATCACCAAGGGAGTAGTAGAAGCAACCTAAGGACAAAGCCCAGCAACACTTCAATATGTTTGGGCAGAAGGCAGAGGAAGGAGGAGGAGGGCAGAGGAGGAGTTGCTGGGGATGGGAGAGGAGGCTGCAGCAGAAGAGTGCGGAAGCTAAGCGAAGAGACCAGGTCAGTGACAAAGAGTCAATTGTGCCAAATGCTAATGACAGATCAAACGGGGTTGGGAAGTAACCACTGTATGCGGCAGGAAGAGGCTGGCAGCCAGGTTATCAGGGGAGGTGAGGCACAGAGGTGCGCAGGGACCTCTCACGGCTCCCTTGGGGCTCTCACCCCTTCTTTCTCCCCACTTCCCTCCCACCTGCCTTTGCACAAATACCTTGAGCCCCTCTTTACTTAGTCGCCACCTGCTCAGAAGCCTGATCTCGGTTCCTCCAGGAGCCTTCCTAGCCAGGTCACATCCGCTCACTGCAGACCACACTTCCAAGGGTTTGGCTCACTCTCACCATGGTCCTGGTGGTGCTGGTGCATATGCCCACAGTCCCTTAGTGCACCTGCCTGGATTCTGGGCGGCAAGACTGTGTCCCATCAGTCAGGAATGTATCACATGAACACGGCAGGTGGCCGGCATGGAGCAGGCGCAGAACGAGAGGTCAAGGAAAGGGAGACTTGTGAGCACTAGCATGATCAGATGTAAGTGTGAAGACGGTGAGGGGAGAAGCAGATCCATCTCGGAAGGGGAAATGGGACCTAGATTCCACAGGCCGACAGGACAGGGAAAGAAGTCCTTTCTCTAAGGCCTACAGCTAAGGGGTTGGGCTTGCATTTCAGTGAGAGTGCTTGCCTAGCACCGCACAAAGCCCTGGGGTCATCCCAGGACCACCAAAAAAAAGGACAGAGAGAAAAAAAGCATGTGGCCAGGAGGGACCAAAGCAACTGCAATCACTCAGACAGTGATGACGGCAATTAGAGGAGGAAACAGAAGAGGGAAGGAAGGAGACAGCAGAGGTGCCCTGAAATCCGGTCTGCCCTGTGTAGGCTCTTATTTTAGGCCGAGCACAGGTGGACTTTGTAATCACTGGTTGGGAAACACATTCGGCCACGGCGGTAAGACTCTAGAAACAGATGTTTTGTGGTGGGAGGTATCGCCCACTGCTGCAAATTAAAAACTGGGAGTTAGTAGATAAAACGTTCATTCTCGAAGGAAGACTAATAATCTGCTTTGTGTTGGGTGCTGTCTCGAGCTATCTCATTTAATCCTCATCTCTGACTACCCTATCTCAAGTCCTCCCCTCCTATCATTGTTTATTCCTGTCAAAGCACTGATCACCATCAGTTGTGTTTGTGTGTTTCCTCTACTGCTTATCACTGACCTTCTGCATGGTAATTTAAACTCCCTGAGGGCAGGAAACTTATCTGTCCTTCTGCTAGCACAGCACCAAGCACAGAGTACACACCAAATATTTATCAAGAGAATGTCCTCTAGCTCTGCGTGGTGGCCCACGCCTGCAGTCCCAAGCAGTCTGGGAGGCTGAGGCAGGAGGATCACAAGTTTGAGCCCAACCAGAGACATTGAGACCCTGTATCCCAAAGTAAAAATAAAGGACCAAGGATATAGTTCAGCGTAAAGGCCCTGGGTTCAAAAAACAAGTTCTCATATCTACCTGTTTTACAGATGAGATCCCTGCTCATTAATTTTTTGTACTTTAGTATTTAGTATACGTGCTGCCGAAGCGAGCACGGTACCTTCGTATTTAAAGAATTGCATTTTTTTTTAATTTTTTATTTTTGCAGTCCTGAGGGTCAAGCAAGCCAGGGCCTCGAAAGTGCTAGGCACGTACTCTGCTACCGAGCCACACTCCAGCCAAAGCGCTGCCTGTTTGTACTGGCAGCTTTAACATTCTCTCTGCTTTGCCGCTGCTGTTCAGTTGTAGAAAGTCTGGTCTTAAAGCTCTCTCTGAACAGCAAAATTTGTCCATCCTGTATTTAAAATCCTGGTACCCACCAACCATCTGAAGAACCCCTGCTCGCCCATCTGCACCTCCGCAAACAGTCCTGTTCTGTGGGATGCCCTTCCCTTGTACAAGGGCTCAGCAAACTCTCTCGGGGCTGTCATAACAAAGCTCAGTTTATTCTCCAAGTTCTGGAGGCCGGAAATCCAAATCTATGTGACACCAGGGCCATGCGCTCCTTGAAGGAACCAGAAGTAGCTGTGCCAGGCTTTCTCTTAACTTCTGGTATTTGCCAGAGATCTTTGACGCGGCTCATTCTCCTCTCCTCATGGTGTTCTTCCTGTGCCTGTTCACCTCCTCTTCAAATACAGACACCAGTCTGGCTGGACTAAGGACCCACATTAGTCCTGAATGACCTCATCTCAACTTACATCTGCAATGACCCTATTTCCAAATAAGGCCACATTCAGAGGCACTGAGAGCAAAGGCTTCATATACCTCGAGGGAACATAATACTACGGCTCATAACTCCCCACCAAAAAAGCTGGCTCTTCCTCTAGCTGCCCACATCCTATGTCTTACCTAGCTATGTCTTACTTAGCTAATTAGCACACCATGTTGCAATTGTCTTTCATTTAATTCACTTTTTCCCCAAAAGGGATAACAGATTTCATCCCAAGTATAAACTCAACCAGGCAGTTAGTGAATATATTCTCTGATTAGCTAGTAATGTCTGTCACAGGAAGACAATAGGGAAGAGAAGAATGTGTGGACTAAATCAGTGCTTCTCAAACTCCAGTATATGTACGAAGCCCCAGTGGATCACACGACGATGCACACTGACTTGGTAAATGGATGGCACCTGGATTCGGCATGCCTAGCATGGTCCCAGGGGCTGCGGATGCCGCTAGGTCATGGACCATCCGCAGCAATACAACTTTTGTATTGTACACTGATGGACTGGGGATTTAGCTCAAGTGGTAGAGCACTTGCCTAGCAAACGCAAGGGCCTGAGTTCAATTCCCAGCACCCAAAAAAAAAAAAAAAAAAGTATTGTACACTGAGTGATATGAAATTGAAAGAATATTAAATTGCTGTGGTCTACTTTTTAAAAACTAGAGCAGCATGGTGATGTACACCTTTAATCCCAGCAGTCTGGGAGGCTGAGGCAAGAGGATCACAAATACAATCCCAGCCTGGGCAATTTAGCAAGATCTTGTCTTAAAATAAAAAACTAAAACAAGGGCTGGGGATGTAGTTCAGTGTGAAGGTCTTCGGTTCAGTACTGCCAATAAAGGAGGGAAAAAAAAAAAAAGAAACCAACCTAAGGCAACTGAATTGCTGGTATTTCCCTTATCTAGCTGTGCTTTGGAAAGATCCTATCTGACAGGCACCTGCTCCCTGTTGGCCCCGGAATGCCTCCCTTCGGCCCATTCATGTGTTCAGGGAGGCGAGCTGTGCGACCCTGCATACCACAGATCTCAACTGCAGCCTGAGCTGCGCGGAGCTAAGGGAGTCCAGGTCCAAGGGGAAGCCAGTCAATCCTCTCTCCGCCCAGGCCTGAGGGGCTTCCTGGCAGGAAACACAGTCCTCCGCGAGCCTCAGAGGGTGGCAGGGGACAGAAACAGCATGTAATGAGGTTAGGGGTGGTGATGCCGTTCAGCAACCCCTGCTGACCCCGCAGGCCAGCTCTGGCAGCTGTCTCACACTCGCTCCTGTGAATTAATCATACCAGCCTCGGCCCATGCCAGGTGCAGCCCTGGCCCTGGGTCACTGCTCCACCCAAAGCAGCCTTGAGGCTCAGCATGCGAGAACTTGGCCCCAACTCTTCAGGAAGTACATGTGGGCCACGAGGCACCCTCACACCCATGCACACACGCACAGACACAGAACACACAACTGTCAGGTTACCCAGGTGCACAGGCACCTTTGCTATTTCTGAAGGGGTGGAGGGTCCTGGCCTGCCTAGCTCAGCACTCGCAAGGCTTCAGCACAGAAATCCTGCGAAGCTCCCACACAGCGGCCGCAGGGGTCAACCGGCTCAGGCTCTGGGTTGTTAAAGAAACAGGAGCACTGAACCCCGCGTTGGTTTTGCTCATGGAGAAGGCGAGGGCGTGGCCTTTGTCTGCTTTTCTGGAGACTGGGCTGACAGCCACCACTGTGAAAAGGGAAGCGAACAAAGGAACCGACTGGGAGGAAGGGAACGTGGCACAGGGGTAAAAGCTTCTTTCCTCTGGAGAGGACTTCAGAGCAATGTGACGTGCAGGATCGATCCTACTTGCGTGGCTTTTCTCCCGGGCTCTGCCTGGCCTCTGGCCGTGAGGTGCAGGGCGGGAGGATGAGAAAAGTACCATGAGGGCCGAGTCCAAGAGACTCGGGGACTGAATGAACACAGAGCCAGGTGCTGGGAGGGCGCCAACAAGAGACTGGAGGAGAGTTGGGAAGAAACAATCAAGAACATGAGGCAAGCTCTTGGGAGGCTGAGGCAGGAAGATTGCCCCAAGTTTGAGACCAGCTTGGGCTACATAGTGAGTTTAAACCCAGTCTGAATTGCATAGTGAAAGCCTGTCTCAAAAAAAAAAAAAAAAAAGAAAGAAAGAAAGAAAAGAAGAGAAGGCAGAGGATTTATGGGAGAATGTACAGACATAAGACACAGCAGAAGGCCTCTGCACTGGCCTGATTCCCTCACTGAATGAGGACTCGGGCGACATGCCCAATCTCTCGGGTCCTCTTTGGCTTCAGCGTTCTCCAGCCCAGGAGATGGGATCCTAGAGAGTGAGGAGAGGCCTCCGTGTCTCCGTGTGGATGTGCACGCACATGAGCTTGGGCAGATACACTTCCAGTCAGAGCCTCAGCCTGGACGCCAATCAGGAGAGGTGCTCAGAGCACAGGGGTCCACAGAGGAGATCGTAGGATTATCACTGTGTGGCTTGGGAGAGTGACATTATTTTTTCTTTTTGCAGTGCTAGGGGAAGTGAATAAGGCTTTGCATCTGCTAGGCCAGTGCCCTGAGCAAATGACTTGACCTTTCTAGGTCACTGACCTGTCTCCTGTTGGATGGTACTAAATAGCATCAACTTCTCAGAGGCCAGGAGAGAGCCCCAAACCACCTCCACTTAGAAGCTCCTGCACACTTAACAGTGAAAAACTAGGTTATCATTGTGACATACTCCAAGTGGTGACTTAAGAAATTTAACATTAATAACAAACATACAAATGACCTAACCAAAAATACTAACATCAGATTCCTGGTTGCGATCACATAGTATAATTATTCAAAATCTTCCTGGGTTAGATGACTGAAGGGAACACAGAAATTCCCCACTATCTTTGCAAATTCCTGAGTCAAAGTATTTCAAAATAACAAATTGTTACTGGGCATAGTGGTACATACCTGTAATCTCAGCAGCCTGGAGGCTGAGACAGGGAGATCACAAGTTTAAACCCAGCCTGGGCAATTCAGCAAGGCTCTGTTTCAAAAAAGGGGTAGGACTGTAGCTCAGTGCAAAGGCCCGGGGTTCAAGCCCCAGTATCACAAGACAAAACAAATTTTATTTTGCATTCACATATATTAGGAAAGCCTGAACTACCACATGAATATCAAATTAGCAGCAGCAATGATACTGGATGATAGCATTGCACACAGGACTTTTTTTTTTTTTTTGCTGATATTTGTAACTGTTCCACAACATAGGCAGAAGAAGAAAAAGGAAAAAAGAAACTATTGGGATTAAAATATTTTTAAGAATTTAATTATTTATGGTAACATATTGTTGCCATATGATATCTAGCAGAAAACAGGGAGAATCTATAACATATAAAACAATCAATCATATGCTCATCTAATGGAAACTTTCCAAGCATTGGTAGGGTCTCAAAGCAGCTAGTTGGATGTCTCCTCCAGCCCATGGCTCTTAAAAAAATTGCATAATGTACCCAGGCAGATCCACAACATACTAGGTGTATATTTTTAACTACGCACATAATCCCATGTCCTAAAATACTTCACACATGCGTACACATTACCAAAGAGAAAAGAGCATAAACGCAGGTTAAATCTAGTCATGGAAAGTGCCTTGGCAAGGGCAGGCAAGGGCACAAAGACCTTTCTGTGGCTCCCCATGCTAAAGTTCCCGCACAGGTTCACAACAAGCAGTACGCAGACAGCGTGGACCAGCGCCCTCCTTCCCAGAGTGGCTGCCATCCCACAGCCACCTGCCACCTCCTTCCCTGGCACCAGCCATAAAGAGACCTTACATGTAAGGGCTGAGACAAGCCGAGCAAGCATCCAGAGGCAGCCGGGAATCCTGCTCACATTCTTCCCCTGGTTTGCCCAGGCCGAGCAGAGCTGTCTCCTCTGGCTGCCCCAGGACCCAAGCAACGTTGTTGGCAAGCGGCCGCCGGTCCACTCAGCCTCATAACATGGAAATGAAACGCCAGACTGTTCAGGGTCCGCCTGGCACATTATTGAGAGGAAGCTATAAAAGCTGCCAACACAGGTTACCTCAAGCATTTTCCTTCTCGAATACGCAGGGAGTGAGGCTCTGCCTTCCATTTTTTCAGGCAAGGCTTTCTGTGTCCTGCCTGTGTTTATTGACATCCCAGCCTCTCGGCCGTTCCAGCTTCGCCGGAGTGATTCTCCCTCCTCACGGCTCAAAGTGGCCCCTGTTCCGACCCACTGCCCAGAACGCGCTTCCAGACCGCATGGCCCACTGGCTTCTCAAAGTCTGGCTCGGAAACCAAATAAAAAGCTTTTCATTGACACTCAAGTTTATGTGTAGCCGCTCAAAAGCCTTATTTTCATGTCTTACACGGCTCCCACCTGAATAAATTCGTTTTAAGTGCCACTTTTCCATTTGTGGAACACGCAGCCGTAAGGAAGCCTGAAGGACAGCCTGAGTCTCGGGGAGATGCTACAGGGCAGGCAGGGGTGCAAGGTGACCGCTCCAGGACCAGGCAGGCCGGATGATGCCAGGACCCTCGGCACTCAACAGCACAGGTGGGAAGGGCAGGCGCAGCAGGGGCCTCATGAAGCAGGGGCTGCAGAGCTCTGTCCCAGTTCAGAGCAGGCCTGCCAAGGGTCCCAGCTTCTGGCCCAGTGAGTTCCCAGCTGTGTATGCGAGGGGCACAGGACAGCCCCTGGAGTTGACTTTTTCCTCTGTCAGATAGGGCAACCTTGGTGTGGAGGGGGCCTATTGTAATGACTGAAACATGATGCAATATAAAATGTTTACCATCGCCACTGGCACACGGAAAACACCCACTAGACAGCACCCACTATCACTGAGACTCACGTGCAAATGGGTGAAGTGCATACTCCGCGCTAGGTGCTAAAGAAGCAAAATAGACATGGCCTCTGGCCCAAAGATCTTACAATGTTGAAAAACAAAACAAAAACAGCCCTAATGCAGTGTGACCATGGTGACCATGGCTACGGGGGGCCGTGTGTGCACGTGACACAGCACTGCACAGGGGCATGAGCAGCTAATCTTGCCTGGGCCAGTCTGGAAATCGCAATTATTTAGAATGGTGGTGATACCCCCTGGGTAGCCCGGTAGCCTCCACCCCGGCCTCGCTCCCTACCTACCCACCCTCTGCCCGCTGCTGTGGTGTGACATCCTGCCGTGTCACATTTGGTCCCATCTTGGGTCCGCCCATATGCTCCCTGCCCCAAAGTGCTCATGACTGATAGTGCCCTTTACCAGAGTCTCTGCTCACAGCCAAAGGCCTCTGTCACCACACCAAGAGCTTCCATCCCCTTCCACCGTTTGTTTTTCACGCCAGTATTAACAATCAAATCTGTTTGCATATGTGTTTTTGTCCATCTTGCCCACTAGAAAGTGATCTCTGTGAGGACTCTGTTTTGCTCATAACTGACCTATGAACCCAAAACAGGGCCCGAATCAACAAAGAAACAAGACAGAATGTGGGTGCTCATTGCATGTACTGTGCTGGGTTAAGAGCTTCGCCCATCTCAGCACCTAACCCCAACACCTCCCTGCCAGAAAGAGGCCGAGCTCATGGAGGCCAGGGCTCTCCGAGGGCCATTTCTAAGAAGACAGTTTTGACTGGCTCCAGGGCAGGGCAGATGGCAGAGGGGCATCGCAGAGGAGAGAGTGTTCATGATGGACAGAAGGCAGCAAAGTAGCAGAGCAATAGCAAGCGACGACTGACAAGCAGCGACCACAGCAGCCCTCTTTCTGTCCTTTATATTTTATCCAGGCTGGTAGCACTCACACCCTTAATTCTAGCATCGCACCATTAATCAATCCCAGTATCACATCCTTAATCCCAGCATCACACACTCTAGATTGAGCCGCCTCCCAAAAGCCCCACCTATGACTGCGTGAGGCTTTGGGGGGGGCTCAATGGTTTTTGAAGGCCTCACAAGGAAATCAACAAGATGACAAAGGGCCCAGCAGTCCCCACATTACCACAGCAGCCATCATGTATTAAACATCCGTCACAGCCTAGGGCTTTACCTACATTCTTATGGCACCACCCCATTCTCCCTCAGGACAGTATGACTCCTCCTTTGGACAGGCATTCCAAGGGTCAAAGAAGTACAGTCACTTTCATGCCCAGGATTCGAACCCCAGCCTGTCTTATTTCCCAGGCCACCCATTACCTACCCTGCTCCAGAGCTTCAGCCCTGCCTACACAAGCTTGCTCCTATGGGTGCTGCTGCCTTGGTCACCAATGGTGCATGGCAGAGCAGAAAGCCTGGGCTCTGGGGCCAGACAGGCCCGGGCTCAGTTCCTGCCTCCCTGCTTCCCGCACACTTGGGTGGGCGGTTACCCTCTCAGAGCCGCACTTCCACCTGCACAATGGGGTGGCGCCTACCTCCGAGGAGTGACAATAACAGATGCAGGCCTACCAGGCATACAGCAACCACTGCACAACCTGTGAGAAGCCCCTGGACACGCCCACTTGGCACAGCTGCCCTGGCACATCCCCCAGTTGGATTCTGCCTGGTGGCCAACAACGGCTGGGTCGAGCCTCACTCTGACTCACAACAGAGCCGTCCCCCGGGACCAAAGGCAGCGAGGCTCACCAGCACCCCGCAAGCAGGCAGCCTCTGCCACTGAAGAGCGGCTCAGGATTCCCCTCTTGAGGGGACACCCATCTGAGTGCCCTCCTAAGTCTGGCTTGGCTCAGACAAGCTCTATGCCTCTAGCTGTCATACACAAGCACATACATACTTTGGGGGAGAACATGTTTAAATCCATTTATCAAGCACCTAGTAAGGGCCAAATCCATTTAAGGACATGTGCTCCAATCCCTAGTTGCATGCTTGCATCATCTGTAGACAAATGATACGATTTATTAAAGCCCCAGTTTACTCTTTTGCAAGGCAGATGATAATTTTCCTGTCTTGCTAAGTTTTTTGCAAGGATTAAATGAGGTGAAGCATGTTAAATGCTGAGAGCAGTGCCTGGCACATGAAATATAATAAATGTAGCTTCATGACTCCATTGTACCTCGTAGCCAAGAAAACAGAGCAGGAAGCAAACCAATCTGCCCGATACAGCACAGATGGTGGGGTGGCGGTTCACGGATCTGAGTCCAGGCCAGCCTGCCACTGGACCATCTTCTTTGCTGACATTTCAACACATCCACCCGATGGCCACTGTTGGGCACTGTAAATAAGGAATTTTATGTTTCAATAGAAAACTATAGCTTACCCTTGTGAGTTATCGAACTCTGGTTCCATTCATTGTCTTTGAGCTACTTCACCTTTGGGTCAATTAATTTCATGTTTTACTTTGTAATCCACCTATAAGTTGGACTGGATTCTGCTACCTTGCATATTTCGTTGGTTCTTACCAGATTCTCAGTTCTTCTAGTTTTTGACACACCCCTCTCCCACCGCCATTCCTGACATGGTGTCCCGGAGAACTAAAACCAGATCCTGCTGGACATTAGGCTGTCATATACCTGATCTTTCTTCTCAAGATCGAAAGATGTACACTGACGCTGGACAACCTGATATAAATTTCAAAAGATTCTTTACATAGAAGGTTCTCAATCTCGGTGCTATTACAACAAAACACCCAAGATAATCAATTTATAAAAAGGTTGGGCAGGGAGTAAAGCTCAGTGGTATGCCTGAGGTCCTGGGTTTGATTCCCAGCACGAAAAAAGAAAAGAGAAGATTTAGGTAACACATTTGGAGGTCCTAGTTCACGTGCAAGTGAACCCACTGCTTCAGGCCTCTGAGCAGGCAGTACCTCCTGGGAGGAGTGCTTGGAAGAGCAAAAACCTCATGACCCAGGAAGCAAAGAGAAGAAGAGGAAAAGATGGGGACCTCTGAAGGCACATTCCCAGGGACCTCCCTACCTCCTGAAGATCCACCACCGATAGTGCTCCCAATAGTGCTACCCAGGGAACCAAGCCTTCAACGTACTGGCCTTTGGGGGATACTCATCCAAGACACAGCAATTCCCTCATTTAAATGCCTGATGGGGGATGTTTTCAGTGTAGAGCACTCACCTCACTTGTATGAGGCCCAGGGTTCAAGCCATAGATGAACGAATGAATGAATGAATACCTGATGGCTCCTGCATCAGGACCCTCTAGCAAGGGTCCTCTCCTGCCAAGTCTCAACAGATGATTCAGCTCCTTCATGAACAAAAAGTAACCAAACAAGAAATGGACTGTACTATTCACAGGGTAGAACAGTTCTTCTTTCCTTAAATGAAAGGTGGCACTGAAAAAGCCTCTCTCCTTGAACAAGCTTTACTCGGGCTTTCTGAGACCTCTTCTCAAGTAGACCCTGGCATCCTGGCTTTCTGCATCTCTCCTGTCCTTATCTATTTTGGTTTTCTGAGATGGAGTCTCACTATGTAGTTCAGGGTAGCCTCAGACTTACTATGGAGCCAGGCGTGGTGGCTCATGCCTGTAATCCCAGCATTTGGGAGGCTGAGGCAGAAGGACTGCTGAGGATTCGAGGCCAGCCCGGGCTACACAGTGAGTTCAAGGTTAGCCTTAACTATATAATGAGATCCTGTCTCAAAAACAAAACAACCTACTATGGAGCACAAGCTGGCCTTGAACTCATGGCGATCCTTCTGCCTCAGTGCTAGGATTACAAGTGTGCACCACCACCCTGGACTCCTTCCTGTCCTTGACAGGCCTGCACTGCCAGGCCTCAGCAAGAACTCTGCCAAGTCAGTTTAGAAAGAGTCCCCCATCTCTAATATCTAATCACACTCCTCATGTTCACCTTTGGTGTGTAAGCCTTGACCTGCAAGATTCCCAACTCCTGATGTCTTCTCTTAGTGACTTTCTACCCGCTGAACTCTTTACTCTGCCCCTTAGCTATCAGTTCCCTGCTGTCTTTGCTATATTCTGAATTCAGCCCCATCTAGGCAATAACCCCACTGCAACAGTCTTGAACAAAGTCCTCCCTACCATTTTATAAGTGTCAGAACCATTCTTTAACAACAAGCAGGCTTCAAGTAGAGGGGCCGTCCCTCCCCAAAAATGCTCCATGCAAGTTCCAGGCATCCTCAGGTCACTTCTCACAGCCTCCTCCCTGTCCTCCCCACCAGACACGAACGTGACAATGACTACAGTGGTTTCCGGTCACCACTGTGTGGGTCTTGGCTGGCCCCTACCTGTCCCCGCAGCTGCAGCCCCCAGCTTCACAAGTCCATTCATGAAAAGATCACGGTTAGGAGAAGACAGGAGAGAAATGCATTTCCCCTCTGGAAAGGCCTCAGAGTTAAACATTATGTAGGATGTGATGGTGTGCATCTACTGGCACAGAGCAAGGCTAAGAGAAACACTGAGACACAAGGAGGCTGTGAGCAAGAGGCCAGTGCGTCAGCAAGAGCTAAATTTAGGAAGCTAATCCTCTAACTTCATTCTTTCAGGAAAGAGTGGTAGGAGAAAAATGTCCAAGTGTACCAGAAGAACCTTCGAGAAAGGGGGGGACATCTACACCCTAAGTAACCTGTTGCTACTTCACAGAAATGAGCCTCAAGGAGGCACTTGCGGGACTGGCCCCAAGGTCCACAGAAGGGCTCCATCCAACGAGCCAGGCCCCCTCCAGAAGGTCCCTTCGGACCCAGCGACAGCCTGGTACAAAGGAAGCAGCAGACTGGGAAATTAAAATGGTAATTGCTGGGGGCAAGGGAAGCAGGTGGATTCTGCAAAACTGGAAGTTCCAGAAAAACCTGTGACGCAGCTCTCAAACAGATTTTGCTTTCTAGTGAGTGGCAGCTCATCCCTAGGGCCCAGACTGCCTCCAGGGAGCGTTCAAAGGAAGCCTGAGACAGGAGTCAAGAGAAGTCCCGGGAATGTCAAGTGTTGTGTCGTCTGCACACACGCACACAAGTATGGGCCTGGGCTCGAGGCACAGCTCTGAGAGGCTGGGCGACTTGCCCCTCCTCCCCGGGCTGCAGATAAGCCATCCATTAAACAAGGTAATGGGCAAGCTATTCTCAAACATTGTTAGCCTCTCAGATACTGCATGTTTCTGGATTTACGTGTAGGTGCTGCGGAAACCCTCATGCACCCTCAAGTACCACCAGCAGGAGGAAAACTCACATTACTTCTCCAGGACCAATTTGGTCAGACGAATAAAAAAAATTATTAAATGGATATCCCATCTGACCCCGGAATTCCCCACTTAAAGCTCTGTCCTAAAAACTATTCAAGGACATGCACGAAGATGTGACTTTAAGGATTTAACCACAATATTATTTTATAATCCTGAAAAATTGGAAACAGTCTTCTATCACATAAGAGGGATATACTACAAACAGTAGATCAGTTAAAGCTGTTACATATAACTGAAAAATCAGGCTGCACGAAAAGGTATAAGAAAATGCTTATACTGTATTATGTATTAAATGGAAAACAGATTCTGAAGCTACAGACACAGAAAAATCAAAATTTCCTTATAAGCCATCTCTCATTTATATAAAATACTCATAGGCACAATGAAATAAATACTGGAAGGAGATATATAAAAACATTATGCACTAGTGTTACTTCCAGAAGTTGGAGCGTCATAAGATAGGTGGGCTTTTTTTTTCCTTCTATGTATTGTTCTGTATTTTTGAAATTCTTAAACAGATAAGTGGCTCTTTGGCATTTAGAAAAACTCTACATTACTTTTTGAAAGAAACAAAGGAGGGCTGGGGATTTAGCTCAGTGGTTAGGTTGCTTGCCTTGCAAGCAGAAGGCCCTGAGTTCGATCCCCAGCACCAAACAAACAAAGGAAAAGAGTTTGTCTTTCCAAAAAGGAAAAGTCACTAACAACTCCAGCCAGCCACCAGCCTGGGCCAGAAACTGTCCAACCCTGGTGGCTGTTCACAGGACCGTCACACTGTCACCGCGGCCCTAAGGAACCTGCAGACCACGGACCACATATTTTAGGCTTCCTCTTGTCTGCCTCTAACCTAAGAAGATCCTGAGTCTGCAATGCATGAAAAGAACCTCCACTCACTGCCCAAGTACCTGCCACTTCTTGAGGATCTTTCTACTCCTTGGCAAGTACAGCTTTCAAACAAGCGAGAGATGAATCCCCAGACAGCCAGGGAGTGCTGATGGTGCCCATAATGGCTTCAGAGACATGTCAGCTCCTGTGAAATTCAAACAAAGCCCAAAGTGGGCAGGCAGCCATTCGCACTCAGCTTTATGAAAGGGAAAGTGAGGCTTAGGAAGTCACACAGTCAATCAGGGCAGGAGCCCAGAGCTGGCCTGAAGTCCACCCCAGTTGCCTGCTAACTCCAGGCCTTCCTTGACCGTGGTCAGGGACCCGCGGGTGGAAGAGGACTGGGACCCTGGCATTTCCAGCCCCGCTGGCCTTCTGGACCACCCTTCGGTCTCTGGATTCATCCCACCCAAACTCTCTGCCCCACTCTCGTGATAAACAGACTCAAGGGCAAGTAGGAGCGGCTCCTCTCCCAACTCATTAATTCAGCTGTTGAGTCTTCTACCATCCATCATCTCATAGGTCAAGAAGATCTAGCTTTTCACTCAGGTGTCCAGCATGCAAAGCCAGCTCCAGGCATGACTGGATCTTAGAGATTCACACATTGGGGCACTATCTGTCCTTTCTCCGTGGACTGAGCACACGTTCATCAAGTGCCTTACACATACATCCTACCAAGTCCACAAAACAGACCATCTTGGGATCAGAATTAAAAACTTCATTCCACAGTGATATATGTACATCCATGTTTATAGCAACACAGTCTGTAATAGCTAAGTCTTGGAAACAACTCAAATGCCCAACAACTAATGAATGGCTAAAGATGTGGTTTTTCTATACAATGGAGTATTACTATGCCATAAAAAGGATAAACTTGGCTGGGGATTTAGCTCAGTGGTTAAGAGTGCTTGCCTTGCAAGCACAAGGCCCTGAGTTCGATCCCCAGCACACACACAAAAAAAGAGGATAAACTTGAGATATTTATAGGTAAATGGATGTACCTTGAGAACATACTCTTAAGTCAAATAAATCAGACATACGTGAGTACATATCGAATTGTTTCTCTGCTATGAGAAACCGTAAGTGTAAAAAAAGTATAATAGATACTAAGTTTAAAAAGTATAATAGATACTAAGTAAAAGAAAGATAATATTCAATAGGGAGGAGAATTAGAAAAGCAGGAGGAGGAAAAAAGGAAAGGAAAAAGAAAATAAAGGGGGAAAGGGAGAAAGGTAAATAAAGCTCCTGTAAATAGGGAAGGGAGGAGGAGTAGAACAGACAGGGAGCAGCAGGGAGGGGTGGGGAAGAAGGGGGGAAACCAAGATGTATCATGTACAGGTACAAAGTAACTACAATGAATATGATCACTATGTATACAATGTACCAATACATGTTCTTGGAAATAAAATTTTAAAAAAACAAAACCAAAAACAGACCATCTTTCCCTAAGAGCTCTGGTAGAAAAGCACCAGGAAGGACTCTGTTAGCTCAAATCACTTGCCCACTTCAAGAGACAAGGCAAAAGTCAGTGCCACCCAGCTAGCAGGAAGAGGTGTTCTCTCCCCAGAGGCAGCGGGAGACCTGGAAAGGAAACCAGCAACAGATTTCCACTTCAACAAATCAGTCCCTATTTAGGAAGGAATCAGATTTTGGGCACTCACCGGTAATGGTAAGCATGACTGCCATCAGTTTCTGTCACTTTGGCACTCGGGCAAAGTGACTGATAAGCTGACATTCACAAGCTATACCCAAATACTGCCTTAAAAATCTAGGTGAACATGGAATTTTTAAAACAAATTTATTGTGGGATGATTTACACACAATGAGTTTCATCCTTTTTAGTGAAGAATTCTGTGAATTTTAGGAAATGTGTACTAAACCTCCAACAAAGGCAAGCTATAGGACATTTCCAACCCTTCAAACAACTCCTTTGTGCCCTGTGCTGTCACCTCCCTGTTTCACCCCTGAAACCGCAGCCCTATTCTGCATCCTCATAGCTGGTCTTTTCCAGACTAAAGGCATTCGCGGCTAGTCTTTTGACACTGGCATTGACATACACACCAGGATTTTAAAAGTTCACCTATAAAAGATTGATCTAAAATATGCACAAGGTTCCCTACACAGATTATTATTTTACGTATCAGTTCAACACACATCTTGGCTTCTCCTGTGTGCTTAGGGCAGGGGTTACATCAGTGAAAAAGACAAAGTCCTCATTCTCATAGCTTTTTCACTTGAGTGAGGAAAGACAGAAAATAAACACAGGTCAGAAGGTGAGAAGGGACAGGAGGAAGATGCAGCTGGCTGGAGGGTGGGGAGGGGCGAGGTGCTATTCATGATAAAGGGACCAGAGAAAGCCTCAGGGGTAGGCAGGCACCTGGGGGACACGGAGAAGAAGAGCATTCTAGGCGACAGAACCGTCTGAGCAAGAGGCTCCAAGGCCTGTAGGAACAAGGAGCAGTCAATGAACAGCAAGCAGAGCGCCAGGCCTCACAAAGCAGGAAAGGGCTCTGGGTTCTGCCCAGGTGAGCTAACTCGTGACAGCCAGCTATCGCCAGCCTTCTGCCTTCTCACCCTGACATCCAGGCAGCTGGGTCCTGCTGGGGACCACTCCAGAGCCTTACAGGTCAGAGGTGTAACAAACCCAGTCTTCACCTCAGCTACCTGCCCACTCTTGAAGACTTCACAAAGGAAACCACCTTGGGCCTGGGACACTGCTTTGCAATCCTGCTGTCTCCCAGCAGCTCTAGCTGCATAATTTGCCAGCCCAGTTAGGGTTGCTAGATAAAATACAGAATACTAATTAAATTGGGATTTTAGATAAACAATGAATAACTTTTTTTTTTCCTGGTGCTAAGGATCAAACTCAGGGCCTTGTGCACAATGAATAAATTTTAATCTAAGTATATCCCAAAATTTTGCATGGAATATACTTGCACTAAAAAGATAAAAACAATCAGGATGAGGTGGCACGTGCCTGTGATTTTTGGCACTCTGGGAGGAACACAAGCTTAAATCCAGTCTGGGCAACTCCAAGACTGAGTGAGACTCTGTCTCAACATAAAAAAATAAAATAAAATGGATTAAGGATGTAGCTCGGTGCCAAGGTCCTGAGTTCAATCCCCAGTCCCCCAGTATGGCAAAAAAAAAAAAGGCCCTTGTGCAACAGTTACTAAGAATTCCAAGACAGCCACAGCAGCATGTGAAACAAAACACCAAGCCCTTCCACACATGGGCTGTGCGACTGCTCAGGTTGTACGTGGGGACTCCAGCCTGTTCCCCTCTCAGCTCTCCATTTGTATAGGAGACCATGCAAATTCAGTTTTCCTACACATCTACCAGCCTCCCTCTTTGGGCGACTTTAGAGCAAACAACCCATCCGAAGGGAGGCTCCTTGACTTCCCATCCCACAAACTCTCTCCTCATCTGTCCCCATAGTGTCCCCTCTATAGCCAAGTCCTTGCATCATTATTCGTCTCTTCCCTGCAGTTTCAGCTTCTGATCTACCAGACTATTTCTTACCACCAATTAAACATACTCCAGTCTGCCATATTCCACCACCACCAGCAGCATCCCTTTAGCGTTCAAGTATGCGGAGAGTTAGCTGCATCCTGTTTACTTTCCTGTCAGCTTCCACTCAACCCACAGCTCTTTGGCTGTCTCCCCAGCACTCTAGGACACACCCAGGCTGTAATCAATGATCTTTTCTTCAGGGCTGGGAATCAAATCCAGGATGATCTCATGCACACTACACACACCTATCTACCACTGAGCTGTACCCTCACCCCATGACCTTCTTGGAACTCACTTCCGGGCTTATCTTGCCCTCTTCAAAACTCTTCTTCCTTGGCTTTACAGCACCAGATTCTCCTGGCATCTTCTATTTGAGGCACGCCTAGCTTTGCTGTTTGAGCTCTGTTTTGTTATAGACTGGAGTTCCCAGGCTCTGACCTAGACTCTGTCTTCACCTCTTCCACACTCGCCCACAGGGAAGCACAAAGGTTCTTGTGTTGAAGGAGCCACACCTATCTCTAGTCCAGACCCCTTGCCCAAGTTTCAGCATCTACAGGAGAGCTCACTGTATGTCCTTTACCCTACACGCCTAAAACCAGACTTGAAATTTAGAAGGCTCAATCATAACCCCACTCCCTCCTCTCACACCTCCTCTGTTTTCTAAATGCCGACTCCTTACCATGCCATGCGTTTAGGTGACGCCCTTGGCTCTTCCTTTTCTTCACCTTCTTGTCACCAAACCCTTACTCTGCTAAGTATCTCTTGATTGTATAATTCTCTTCTGCCTCCTCTATTTCAGGGCACCAATAATATCTCTTCCCTCTAGAACCTTCCAATAACCTCCTAGCTCAGTGGGGGGGTTCCTATGACAGCGGTGTGCTGCAATGAGTTATCTGTATCATTGAAAGCTCTAAAAGGTTCACCATCACTGTAAAGTCGCCCATACCCCTTTCCCTGCTTGTCCTCATCCAGGAGCCCCAGCTGTAAACTCTCTCTAGCTTCATCCTCCAAGGCTCCCAGTCACACACAGTTATGGTTTATATCTAAAATGTCCCCCAGGGGTTGGGGATGTAACTCAGTGGTAGAGCGCTTGCCTAGCAAGCACAAGGCCCTGAGTTCAATCCCCAGCACCACCCCACAAAATGTCCCCCAAAGCCTGATGCACTCCCAGGTGGGGCTTTTGGGAGTGACTGGAACATGGGTGTGTGACACTGTGTCGTGGGTGCATGATAATTACATTAGTCCACTGATCGAATTAGCATAGTTCTGAGTGTGGCCGAATGGATTTACTGAAGACAGATGTACCCTGGTGTGAGTAGCACCAACCCATAGATAGGCTTATACAATGAAGGGAATGAACAGGGAAAGGGGGCTTGCTGCTTCATGCTCTCTGCCTTCCTAGCATGGACTGTTTCTCCTCTGCAATGCCCCTCTGCCATGCCACCCTGCCTTGGAGCCAGTCAACTATGGACTAAAACCACTACAAACTGATCCAAAACAAACCTTTTCTCCTTCAACTTGTGCGCGTCAGATATTTTGTCCCAGCAACAAAAAAGTAACTAAGATACCCAGTATACTCAAGATTCACCCAGTATCTTTGGTGTACGCTGGAGATGGAAGCAAAACCTCAGGCCGGGAAGCATGCATTCTATCACAGAGCTGCATCCCCAGCTCCAACTCTCAGTATTTTTCCATCCTCCGTTAGATGATGCCATTTCTTGCCTCCACTGGGGCTCCTGCACACACTCTTCCCTTGGCATAGAATTCTCTTTTCTTCCTTCTTTCTTTCCTCACTCCTCAAGAAGGCTAACTCCTACTTGCCAATTGCTTACTGGGAAACAGTAAGCATGGTTAAAACAGATTCTATAGTCAGGTCGAGTTCAAATAACAGTTCCACCACTTCCCACTCCAACCTTTCTAGACTTCCACTTTACAGGAAAATGGAAATAGCTGTGGCCATATCACTGGTTGACCACTCAGCCACTCCCCTTCTTAATAACACCAGTCTTGTTAAGTGGCCAGGAGTGAATTGTGATCACCTTGAGTTGCAGAAACCAGTCTTCTTTTTGCCAGTGAGATGTAAGAGGAAGTCTCCTGAGGGTTTCTGGGTGGCACAGCACTGCCCTTAGAACCAAGCAAAAGAGGTGCACACTCCAGGCCCAGTACTTTAGTGGATTCCAACTCACACAAGCTCTCACACGAAGGTTAAAGAGCACCCAGGCAGCTGTCACTGAGGGTCACACAGCACGATCTGTCACTGTCAATGTCCACCTTCATGACTAGCACCTGACACCATTCAGGCCACAGAGAAACACTTCACACCTCTCTGCACCCACAAAGCAAGGGGTAGCTGCAGCCGGTACAGACGGGAAGGCTGTGTGTTGAGCTGCTGCCTGCTCCAGAGACTGGCGCTGCAGTAGTGTGCGAGGAGCGGTCAAGCAGCAAAGCCACTTTAGTAAGGGAGAAGAAAAACCAATCCGTTGAGCTCTTCTTCCCAGCAAGCTGCAGCGCCACCTTGGAGAGTGGAGCAGAAAACCCAGGACCGATCGGCATGGCAACACACTCCTGTAATCCCAGCGTTCCGGAAGGGGGGCAAGAGGATCCCAAGTTCAAGCCCAGCCTGGGCAATTTAGCGATTTATAAGACCCTCCCTCAAAATATAAAATATAAAAAAGGGCTGGGGATGTAGTTCACTGTGAAGTCTCAGTTCAGCCCTCAGTACCGCAAAAGAAAACGAAAAGAAACCAGGATCATCAAGTATCTTTTATTTTGAGACCGGGTCTCAATAAATTGCCCAAGGTGGGTGTCAAACTCAAGATCCTAAACAAAATGTGGTGGCATACTCCTTTAATTCCAGCACTTGGAAGGCAGAGGCAGGAGGATCATCACGGGTTCTAGGCCAACCTGGGCTACATAGTGAGTTCAAGTTCAGCCTGAAGTACACAGTGAGACTCTGTCTCAAAAAACAAACCAAAAAAACCTCAAGATTTTCCTGTCTCAGCCTCCTGTCTGCTGGGATTACAGGCATGTGCCACCAGGTCAGGTTTCCATTTTCTTGCTTCTGTTCTTATTCAGGAGTCCTCTCTGATTCAAGCTGTGTTAGATGAGGATTCCCCTACTTGCAGCCAAAGTATTCCTAACTAATAAAATTCCACCCACCTCAGGACCATTACCAAGATTAAATGAGTTAAATTGTGTGATGGAGTGGACAGCTCAGTTTTGAACAATTCCTATATACCAGCACCTTTTTTTTTTTTTTTTAAGACAGGGTCTCGCTTAGAAAGTCCAGGCTAATCTTGAACTCACTATGGAGCTAAGGCTGGCCTTGAACTTGCCATGACCCTCCTGCCCCAGCTCCTGAGCATTGGAATTACAGGCATGTGCCACCATGCCCAGCTCCAGCACTCTTCACTGTGAAGCTCTGTAGCAGAACTGGGAACCTCATTTGGGTGCCACTACAGAAGTCACCATCCAAATCAAGTTTGGTTGGTTGTTGTTTTGTTTTTTGGTGGTAATGGGGATTGAACCCAAGGTCTTCACACTGAGCAACATCCTCAGCCCTTTTTATGAGGCACAGTCTCCCTAAATTGCTATATTGCCCAGGGTGGGCTCAAAATTGCAATTCTATGCCAGGAGTTGTGGTGCATATCTGTAATCCAAGCACTCGGGAGGTTGAAGTAGGAGGATCGCCACAAATTCAAAGCCAGCCTGGGCTACATAGTGAGTTCAAGGCCAGGCTAGAATATACAGAGAGATCCTGTCTCAAAACAACAACAAAAAAATTGCAATCCTCCTGCCTCAGTCTCCCAGAGTACTGCAATAGCAGGCATGTGCCATCACACACACCCTGCTTAACCAAGCAGTTTTCAGAGTAAAATATGGTACCAATAACTGCCAGGGGGCTATTAGGGGGTGCTAAATAAGAATAAATGAGTACTCATTGTCAGCTCTTCTTACTAAAGGGTTAACTTCAATATCACTTTCTCTGAGATGGTCTCTCTAGATCCCCAATTCCCCATTAAAGAGTTGACCCCAGCAGCTCTAAATCCTCTGTCTCAGCATGTATCTCAAAAGTTTATAAATCTGTCCACCACTCCCTGCTGTAGGTCCAGGGCAGTGAGACTGTCTGCCCATGCTCCCTGTATCCTTGGGGACTTCCAAACAGCAGGTGCTCAATTAATATTTGCTGAATTAACTAATTATGTCTTGGGGGGGTTGTCTTTTTTTTTTTTCCTAAGCCAGGGGCTGAACCCCAAGCCTGGCCTGGCACATGCCAGGCAACAGATCTACCACTGACCTACACCCTGACCCTGGCGATGCCACCGCGGGTCAAATGCACGCGTATTTTATTCCCAGATGTGTTCCCTGAAGACCCGACTGCAGGGCCCAGGACCTAATAGGCCTCAAGCAACACCTGCTGCTTTTCCAACACCTTTTTCAATCATCAGACAACACAACTGTGGGTTTTTCATGATGGAGAGGAAAGAACTACAGTATCAAGTTGCACTGTAGTTCTACAAGCGGACAGTAAAGGGCCCAGCCCCCCTAGCCCAGGATTGCCTGGCTAGGCATGTAGCCCCATTACTCTCCAATCAAGCAATTTTTTTTTTGAGGGGGATGGGTGCTGGGGATCAAACTCAGGGCCTTGCACTTGCTAGGCAAGCACTCTACCACTGAGCAAAATCCCCAGCCCCTCAATTTTCAAACTACATCTTTCTTGTAGAAATACACACCTCCTGGGATGGGGAGGAGAGTGTGTTAGATTCTGTTCCCCGACCCACCTCTGTGCATCTCAACTGGGGGGCCTGAGCTTGCAGCCGCCCGGTACCTTTCCCTTCTTTCACCCCACTGAGTGTGCTGCGGTGGTCCTCAAGTGCCATCTCTCTAGGGGACCCCCAGAAACAGCATCCCAGAGCCGAGCTGTGTGGCCAAGAAGAGCCAGAGATTCTGTTATCCATCTCCTCACCCAGAACCCAGAATTTAAAATCCCCTTCCAAGAAAGGAGTGAAAACTTTTGATTCAGGCTCTCACAGAACAGGAAAGAAAATTAGAAGAAAAATCCAGAACCTGTTATCTTTGCTTCCTACCCTTTCCTTATCATACCCAGTCAGCCCAAATTCTCTTTGGAAAACAGATGAAACTGCAGTAGGCAATCGAACAGGTCTGCCTGCTTATTCTGCCCAGCTCCACTACCAGAGGCCCCTGCCAGCTTCAGAAGGAACCGGGCCCTGGACCTTCACTGACAGAGCCAACACACTTAGGTTTGAGGGCTGACACCACACCAAGGTCCAGCTGCCTGCAGCCCCACCAGGGACATGGCTGCAGCCAATCAAGAGAATCACGGCCCCTTCCACCACTTTTATGGCCTTCTCTCTGGCACCCATGCGACAGAACAGGAGTCGGAGTCAAAATCGTGTGCACTCTTGCACTGGTCTCCTGGGACTTTCTAAATTTTGTCTTCTCCACACTCTGCACTAAGGATTTTGGAAACACATCTTACCTTTCACCACCCACAGCATCTCTGGCTCCATCTGTCTGAGGATCTTTTATTTCCCCCTCATTAATGCAAGAGTCACTGGAGCAGCGTTTAAACCTAAGATGAAATTTGGAGCGCGTTATCTATCTCTGGACCTAAAGGAAAACTTTGCAATGAGAAGCTGATTCTGGAACTTTAGGGGTTTTTCTCCCTGCTCCCCTCATACCTCATTTTCCTACTCCACAGACTTTTTTTTAAAGTTAACTTCACTGGGGGTGAGGGGTTTCTGGTCTGGGAAGGGGAAGTATCGGTGAAACATGCAAACACAGTGAGGCTCCCCCAGCCCCATCTGTTCTAAATCTTCCCCTCACAGGATGTCACGTCTAAAGAGCAAGAAAAATATTCCTTCCTCTTCCAACATTCAGGAGGATCATGCATGCAAAGAAGAATGTCTGGTTACTCTGTGAATTTTCATCTGCTTTTTAACTCACATGTTGCCAAATTACACCAGCCCCTCAACCCATTTCCCCTTCTCCTCCCCCCGGAAACACCCAGTGCAGCAGGCTCCCCACCAGGGAGGACCATCCAGCTCTTGGGGGGAGCTCGCCTCCCCTCCACACCACCAGCCCTTCAGCACAAAGGATTAGTTCTCTTCGGGCTGGCCAATGACTTCTGCAGATCTCTTGGCTGAAGACCCGCCGGAGGGTTGTGTGGGCCCCCGGAGGAAGTGAGGCCGTCCTGAGGGTACAGCGCGTGGGCTCAGAGTCCCCACCTTCTGGAACCTCGCTCCCCTCCCCTTGCTGCCAGGCCCTCTGCATGCAGATGTGCACAGGCAGCAGCTCTTGGGCACACGAACGGGAAGGATGTTCCCGGTAGCTCCGTTTCCAGGGCTGGGAGGGTGATATTTATAGGAAGGGCAACCAGCCAAGCAAGGCCAGCTCCAACTTTATTCAACCCACCCTCTTTTTCCGTCTTCTGTAGTTCTCCTTCAAGCTAAACAGAGACGCATTCCTCCCTTTATTGCTTGATTTTTACGCAAGGACTGAGGCTCTCATTAAAATGATTGAGAAACCCTGACTGAAAAGACAGAAGAGGACCTGCGTGCCCTGCCCCTCCTTCCTGGGCTTGGACTCTCCCTCTCCTCTGCTCCTAGCCACCCCCAGCCCCTGCTGCCCCACCAGGCTCCCTGGCAACGTCCCCACCACACAGACCGCCTCAGTGGCCCTCCAGATGGGGAAAGCACTTTCTTACTTATCCTAGGTCCAAAGTGTCCTTGGCTCTGCCCTCCCACCCCTTATCACACCCTACATGACCTATCCTCACCTACCCTCCTCACACCTCTTCTCCTGATTTTACTTCTACCTCCTCCTTGCTGTTGCTCAAACACACGCACAGGGCTTTTACACAGGCTGCTCCCTCTGCCTGGATCACCTCCTGGGGTTCTCAAAGCCTGGCTCTCTCACATCACCCATATTTCTGCCCCAAAAGACTCTGCCAACACTGCCTATTAAAAAGTACCCCGGTGTGTTCAGTCCCCAACGTGGCAAAAAAATGAAACAAAACAAGCGCCCCACCTCACCATGCATGGCCTGACTGTTCTAAGCAGCTTTATTTTCCTCACAGCAGCCACAGACTCGCTTCATGAGTGAACTTTAGACAGGCTGAACTCTCCTCTCTGGCAAGCCTCCTCCTTGCCTGCCTTCCTCAAACAATCCTGATAAGTCATCCCACACTCGATGTCTAACCCAGTTCCACATGCTCTACCTCTTGCATTTCAGTCTTTGGTTTGCCTTCTGCAGAATCCTGGTGAGGATGGCTGAGCAAGAATCCCTCCGGCCTTGGTGTCTCCTCTTAGTAACTTTTCGGCCACCGAGTCCCTCATTCTGCTAATTATAAATCCCTAGCCAGGCTTTGCTCTATTCAAAGATGAGCTTGATCTCCCTCCCCGATTGCAATAGACTTGACTCCTACTGCCAAGAGTCTCAAATGAAGTATTCCTTGCTGTGTTAACAAGTGTCAGAACAACTCTCCTTTAATATCACCTGACGTCATACGATCTTACTGTTCATCTGTCTCCCTCCCCTGGACTGTAAGTCCCACAAGAGCAGAGTCTGAATGTGTTTATGTTCTACTCACTCCTTAGCTTTTAGAACAGGACCCTGCACATGGCAGACATGCAACAAATATTCACTGAATGAACAAACCTAGCAACCTCCACTTGTCCTTTGGTCTCGGTTTACCTGCCACCTCTATGAAGTCATCCCTGAATCTTCCAAGGCCTGACCCTGGGCTTTGGTTAGCAGTGATCACACTGACCTCAGTGATACTTTTCATTTAAGTATATAATACACTCACACAGAATAAAGCATGGAAGGGGCTAGGGATTTAGCTCAAGCAGTAGAGTGTTTGCCTAGCAAGTGCAAAGCCCTGAGTTCAATCCCAGCACCGAGGAAGGGACAGGGATGTAGCTCACTAATAGCACTTGTCTAGCATGCCCAAGGCGCTAGGTTTGACCCCAAGCATTCCAAAAAAATTAAGACTAAAATTAGGAGGAAGAGGAGCCCTGGAGGGGCCAATAGCCAGCTTGGTGTCATTTCAAACCAAGTAGAGGGCTGGGGGTGTAGCTCAGTGGTAGAGCACCTCCCTAGCATTCCCGAGGTTCCATCCCCAGCACAACTTGGGAGGCGGGGTGGTAACAACCAAATCTGATTTTGCCCCATCTTCCTAGTTTTCTCCTTCCTTCCGCCAGGAGGAAGCCACTTGAGCTGGCTGCTGCTGGAGGCGGATGTGAAGTCCCACAGGGCGGTGCAAACTTCCAGAGCACTCCGTCCCAGAGGGCCTCTGAGAGAAGGCTCAGCCGCACTAGAGTCCTGGGGGCTGGGGAACTCAGATGCCTGGAAGCCCCGGGAGGGGGTGGCCTGGAGGAGGGGTGCTGGTTCCACACAAAGGAAAAGTAAACAGACGAAGGCTCTTCCTCAGCCCTAGAGCCTCTCCTAGGAGAGCAAAGCTTTGTTGAAATGCCAATCTGATTTAAAATGCTTTGAAAGAGCTGAAAGAGGAAGTACCGTCTACTGAGAGCCCCATGGCCTGCAGTCCAAGGGTGGTCCCTCCCCATCCCCCAGCTTTGGTCTCAGGTGTCAAACACAGAGGTGAGGGGACAGGAAAGTACCTGGGGCAGACACCAACACCAGCCTGTCTCCTGAAGTTGGTCTGACTTCTTCCTTCCAAGCCAGGAAGGAGGCTTGTTGGAGGCAGAAAATGGACCAGGATCAGAAGGGCAGACTCCAGCCAACTCCCAACCCCCCCAGGCAGGCAAGCTCCATCGTTCACCCCCTAGGAATCTGGAAGATACTGAAGTGTTTGTACCTGTGGTACCCAGAGGCCCCTAATTAACTCCCCGCCCCACCCCGTGCCAGTGGGTCAGATATCCGGCAGCCAGTTAGCTCCAAGAGTTGCAGATGAAACGAGTTTCCAAGTGGATCTGCCAAACAATTAAAGGAAAAAGCAATCCCTTCTCTGTGCTAGAGGCTTGCTCTCTCTCCCTGGGACGCCTTTACCAGACCCTCTGCCCACTGTCACCATGCTACGGTGCCTGACCGTCCCAGTTGCCAGGGACTGTTACAGTGTTAGTGCTGCAAATCTGGACCTGGAGAAGACAGGTTCCACAGCACTGCAGCCTCCTTCCCTCTAGTTGAAGTTGCAGGATGGCTGGTATTTTGGACAGCAGCAAAACCAGCCAAAGGTGGGCTTTCTGGCACGGTTTCCTCAGACCTCTCCACGGGCCAGTTTCAGAGAGGAGGAAAGTGGTGAATCTTGTGGTTCAGTTGGTTTCTTACAGCCAGAAGCTTTCCTTTGAAAGGAAGAGAGAGAGATAGCTAACACTCGTTCAGCAGTTTTTTTTTCTTTCCATAGTACTAGGGATTGGACCCAAGGCCTTCATTCTGAACTTCATCCCCGGCGCTTTTTTATTTTTTAATTTTGGGACAGCATCTCACTAAGTCCCTACATTGCCCAAACTGGGCTTGAATTTGAGATCTTTCTGCCTCTGCCTTCTAAAATGCTGGGGTTACAGGCATGCACCACCATCCTGGCCTCACTGAACATTTTCTGTGCTGTATATAATTTTCTACAGAAAAAAATATTTTTTCTATGGGACTATGAATATAGCTCAATAGTAGAGCACTTGCCAAGCATGTGCAGGGCCCTAGGTCAACCCCCAACACCACAAAAGACAAAAAACCTGCAAGTTCTAATGATGATTAAGCTGCCCACTGATTGCCCATAGCTAATGAGAGGAAAGGGAACATCGGACTCAGATGGGCTTGATTCAGGCTGTGTCCCTTTCTGCTACACTACAGCCACACCCAGAGGCAGACAGCAGCTTCATCTGGCTGGGCGGAGCCATTGGCCTCTATCCCCCCACCCTTTATACTGTGTCCCAGCACTCGGGAGGCTGAGGCAGGAGGATCACCACAAGTTCCAAGTCAGCCTGGGCTATATAGTGAGTTCCGGGCCAGCCCAAACTACATAATGAGACCCTGTCTCAAAAAAGAAAACAATAAACTTTGAACAAAACAACTTTAAAAGCCCTTCCAAAAAAAAAAACAAAAAATAAATAAAAGCAATTCCTTGGTCTCGAATCCAGAGCTCTTTGCAGTCCGGCTCTCTCCTGTCCTTTGGGCCTTCACTTACCGCCATTGCTTTCACACTATTTTGGGTTGTTTTTTTTTTTAATTTATTTTAATGGTACATTTTAGATGTACATAGCAATAACATTCATCATAGGGAATTTGTACCAGTACATGACATATCTTGTTGCTTCTTTTCGCACAGTTAAATCACTACGCAGAGTCACTAGGTGACTGGCCAGATCTGAACTTGGAAACAAAACCCAAGGGTGGCATGGACGCAAGGCATGGCAGCTTTTTTGTGGCAGCTTTTTTGCTTTCATCGGCTCTCCAGGGATTCCTTTGTTAAGCTCAACAAAATTTTAGTTAACATAGTGAAGATAATGGAATCATATACTGCATGGGGTACCCAATCCTAAAGACAGCAGATAAACTAATCTACAAGAGTGGTTATGGCCAAATCGATGAGAACTAATTGCCTCGCCAGATAACTCACTGATTGCTCAATCTCTTGGTAAATATGGCATCATCTGCATGGAGGATGTGATTCATGAGATCTATACTACAATATTGGAGAACGCTTCCAAGAGGCAAGTAAGTTCCTGTGGCTATTCAAATTATCTTCTCCACAAGGTGGAATGAAGAAAAAAAAAAAGTCGCCCATTTTGTGGAAGGTGGAGAGGATGGAAACAGGGCAGACCAGATCAACAGGCGTATTGTAAAGATAAACTACAGTATCTACCATGGTATTTTTAAAATGTAATCTGATCAGCTAACATACACAGTCTGCTCCAAGAAAGGAGGAGAGGAGAGAGAGGAGAAAAGGAGGGGTGGGAAGAGGAAAAGGGGAGAGAGAAGAGAAGACATGTGTATGAGCAGGGCATGGTGATGTCTGCCTATAATCCCAGCCACTTGGGAGGCTGAGGCAGGAGGATCTTGAGCTCAAGGCCAGCCTGAGATACACAATGAGACCCTGTTTCAAAATAAAAAATAAGGGCTAGAGATGAAGTTCAGTGGAAGAATATTTTGGGTTCAATCCCTAGTACAATAAACAAACAAACAGAAAAAGACAAGAAAACACACGGACACACATGGGGTGCTTCGTGACTGGACACAATACGTAGAGCTGTTATTTTTTTTCTGTATTCCATGTGATGAACACTGGCGTACTAGGGTGCAGGAATGCGGAGCAGGAAGGTGGCTTGCCTGGCATGCTTGAGGACCCGAATTCAATCCCTCCCATCAAAAAAAAAAAAAAAAAAGCACAGGGCACACAGATTACAATTTTGCTAGCTCTCATTTTCCTCCCCCTAACCTCTCCTAAGCCCCTGCCTGATTTAACTCTGAAAGAGACATTGTACAAAGTGCATTAAAGTGTCAAGGCCCCATCCCCAGCTCATTTGAGCAATGAATGGGAATAAGATTTGTGAATTGTAAAGCACCTACGAATGGAATGCCTCCCGAGTCCATTTTTACTGGATGACCCTGCAGGAAGAGAGGTTTAAACAAAGGCCCAAGTTAAGTACCTGAAGTATTTACATGAGGCGCAATAATGCATTAGTCCAACACATCTAAGGCAGGGGTGGGAGTGAAGACAAAATGCTCAGAGGCTGTGTGTCAAGAAAATCACCATTACTCTTCCCAAGCCTGGCCAAGGCTCCCAGGAGCAGGCAAGACAGCAAAGTGAGGCAGAGAGGAGTCTGTCCCAGGACACCTTTGGCCATTAGAAAAACAACAACTCTTTTTTCCACAACCAAGTAATTCATCACAACTCCTCTCTACCGGGGCTGGCTCATACACCTTTCACTGTGGCGTTAATCATGAACTCCATCCCCAAGCTCCAAATTTTATTTTATTATCATCATCATTATCATTGTTGTTGTTGTTGTTGTTATTGCCTTGATAATGTGTTGAAGTTTATTTTTCCTAAAATTAATGGCTCTAGAAAATGTGGAAGCACCGAGCTTGGTGGCACACACCTGTAATCCCAGCACTCAGGAGGCCGAGGCAGGAGCATCATCGTGAGTTCGAGGCCAGCCTGGGCTGCATAGTGAGTTCAAGGCCAGCCTGCTGCATAGCCAGACCCTGTCTCAAAAAAAAAAAAAAAAAAGAAAAGAAAATAGAAAATGTGGAGGGCTGGGGGTGTAGCTCCATGGTAGAGTGCTTGCAGTTCAATCCCCAGCACTACAGTAAAGGGGGGGTCCTGCAGAAAATACAAAACAGTATCTAGCTAAAAATAATTTTTATGGTGTTCCTGGGAATGAACTCAGGAGCCTGACATTGAGCTACATGACCAGACTTTTTTTTTTTTTTTTGGAGACAGGGTCTCACTTTACAGTGCAGGCTGGCCTTGAACTCACTAGCCCAGTTAGCCCAGGCTGGCCTAACTCACAGTGCAGGATGGCCTAATTCCTCCTGCCTCAGCCTCAGAGTGCTGGGCTTACAGGCATATCCCACCACACCAAACCCCAGCCATTTTTATTTTGAGACAGGGTCTCAACGAATTGTTCATGGTGGGTTTAAACTTGCAATCCTCCTGCCTCAGCCTCACAGGGTGCTGGGATTACAGGAGAGCACCACCATACCCACCTTCTAGCTAAAACATTTTAAATCCTCTTTCCATAGCCCATCTCACCTCCCACTCCACAGAGAATTGCTCACTGGATGCGTGTGCTTCCAGACCAGGAATAAATGTTATACATCCATATGCACAGACACACACACAATTGTTTTTTACATAAATAAGACCATGCCCTGTGGTGTGAATTTTTCACTTCATAAGTCAAACTTTCCATACTTGTAAACAGGCACTGTGCGGTCATTAATGATACATTTAGTATCTCTTTTTTCCTTTCTTTTTCTTTTTTTTTTATTTTTTTGGTGCTGGGGATCAAACTCAGGGCCCTGCGCTTGCTAGGCAAGCACTCTAGCCACTGAGCTACATCCCCAGCCCTAATTTAACATCTCTTGTCCCATGTGAAAAATAGTCTAATAGTAACCAAGGCTTATCAAGAAGACTGAGTTAATATTACAAATGTGCAAATATTCCAAAACACACAGAGCACTTTGAATAGTGTATATGCTAAACAATGCCTTTATTATTATCTACCTGGTTTTAACGGCTACATTCAGTCCACTGTTAGGAAGGACTGTAACTCACTGAGCAGACCCCTGCTGACGACGCAGGCTGATTTCCTGTGCTTCTCTCCGGTGAGCATTTCTGAGCACAGGTCCTTGTACATGTGCAATTGTTACCGCAGGACACTTTCCAGCACAGGGAAGTGCTGCATCAAAGGTCAGTCTCATTTGTTATGAAAGTTGTTGCCAAAGTTCTCTCCAAGAGGCCGCACTAATTCACATCCCTGCCAACGGCTTAGCGTGCCTGTCTCCAGGCGTTTTCACACACTGGCAGCCCGGCTCTCTGGCACCCTCCCTTCTGCACTTGCCTTCCCCAAAAGAAACCGAAATCAAAACCACCAACAATGCATTTGTTAAAGTCCCAGGGACACCTAATCCCTTTGTCTCTTGTAAATAGAATTAGACATTCGGCTCTTTGACGGGCCTTCAGTTGCCTGGACACAGCTCCGGGATGACTTGGAAAAATATAAAGAAAACACACTTGCTGTTTCCTAACACCCTCCAGAGAAGCCTGAGGAGGGCTGCGTGCAGCCCTGCCACTCTGCTTTCTATCACATGCAAAAAAGATTTTCAATAGCAGCTGGTGTTTTCCTGGGTGGAGATCGGAGCCAGCATTTGTATATAAATATTATCCCAGGGCTTGGGCAAAAATCAGACTGTAAGCAGAGGCCGCAACATCCCAGTCGTGCTGCTAAATGATGGGGGAGATGTGAGCACTGTAGCCTGTCCCAGAGATCCCACGAAAAAGGAAGCACCCCAGAGCCAGAAGGGCCCCGCAGGGCAGATTCTTTTTGTTTGTTTGTTCATTTGTTTTGTTTTTTGAGACAGGGGCTCGCTAGGTACTTCAGGCTGGCCTTGAACTCACTATTTAGCCCAGGCTAGCCTCAAACTCACGGCAATCCTTCTGCCTCAGCCTTCTGAATGCTGGGATTACAGGTGTGCGTTTCCACACCCGGCTCTTCAGGGGGCAGCTTCTGAGCCAGGGGTGGCGAACGTGCCACAGCAGGTGGCTGGTATCACTGAAGGCTCTGAACGGTCGGCTGTCAGGTGTAAGCAAAGTGACTCGAGATGGAGCGAGGCCAATGCAGAGCTTAGCCGGAAAGCTGCACCCATGCACCCATCGGACAGAGGACAAGCAGGAAGAGATGTGCTCGGTCTGGGGAGTCGGAGTAGTTCTGTTGCCTGCTCTGCAGGTCTGCAGCCACCTGATTCCCTGGGCTGTGGAACAAGGTGATCACCGATGAACACAGCCCTTCTGATCTGATCTCCACAGCTCTGAGCTACCTCAGCTTTGCTGCCATCCCCAGAATGGAGGGGGACTGGGCGTGGGCTGCACAGGAGCACCCCAAGCTCTCAGGCAGGACTTCAGTAATTCCAGGGCTGCCCCTGCTAAGCTCACGGGCAGATGCCCCTTTCGCCCTCCAAACGTGTTTTTCAGGCTCACTATATTACGGCTCAGAATCACTTCCCTTTGTTCTTCCCTCCTCTGTCTCTTTCCCAGGCACCCACAGTGGGGAGGGGAGGCAGATGGGGGTCTCTGGAACAATGCAGTCCATGGACAGAGCAAACTGCAGGGACGAGACCTAAGGATCCTGGAGAATCACTCCGACGATAGTTCAGAGGCCTTGAGTGAGTGAAGCTTCCTCTTCCCGTCAGCCACCGCGGGGAGAAAGGAGGCCCCAAGAGCCAGTGTCGCCCTTGGATCTGACTGCAGGAAGCCCTCAGGACGCTTCCAGGTAAGGCACTTAGCTCACTCTGCCTCAGAGAGCTGAAGGCCAGCCTGCCAATATCTTATATGTCACATGCTGAGTGAGGACTGAGTCGACTCAGTCGTGTCAGACACCCAGGACACAGCAACGATGATCACGCCAGACCCTCAAGCATTTATGTTCCCCACTGACACCCTGCTTACTTGTGAGGAACCAAGGGTGACAGAGGTTGTCAAGGAAGTCTGCCACTCCCAGGTGGGCTCTATGGCTCTAATCAAAGACACCGCTCTTAACTATGGGTATTACCAACAGCTAACCGGGTCCGCTCTTAACTATGGGTATTACCAACAGCTAACCGGGTCCGCTGAAGAGCTTCCAGGCTGGGCTTGTGTCAGCCCCGGGAGGGCTGGAGAGAACCTGTTCACACAGTCTCTGGCTTCTCCAGGGCTGGCCACAGTCAAGTCTTGTAGCCACAACTGCATCTCTCCACCCTGGTGTCCCTCCTGTCACTCCCGCTATGCAGTGTCAGGGAGCCTGAGCATCCTGGAATGCATGCACACACACACACACACACACACACACACACACACACACACTTGAGAGTTGTGCTGGTGATGTACTGAGGTTGAGGTCACTGGGTTTCTTTCCACGTGGCCAGTCACTCCCACAGACAGCTGGGTTCTTGTTAACCCTCTTGGTGCGGGCATAGTCCCCAGCACTGTAAGAAACTAAATAAATGTGAAAAGCACTGGAGCTCTTTTCTCACGGTAAATATTCACTTATAATTGTAAGACTGGATTCATAATTTTGTATTATTTATCCCAAAGATGACCTCACATTGCATAAGCTTCAAAACACAGTGAAACCTGGACTGACCGTATAGCCACCATCACTGGCGGTTACAACAGGCCAGGATCAAAGTCCCTCTACGTGGACTATCTTATTTCATCCTCAGTCAACCCACTGAAGCAAATAGAGCTTGCACTACTTATTCTATACAGTTAATCTTATTCTGCAGGGGTGTAGGTAGGATGCAAAATGCGCAGTGCCCAGGGCAGTGCCCTGCACACAGAAGACAAGCTATTATTATAATTCACTGGGTGGCCTCTGTGAGTCCTTTTCCCATATTTAAAGTTGCAGAGGAGCTGGGGGTGTAGCTCAGTGGCACTTGCCTAGCATGCTCACGACCCTGGCTTCAGTCCCAGGCATCGGTCAATCAATCAATCAATACGGAAGGAGGAGAAAGAAATTAAACATTTGTCTGCACACAGGCTATCGGAAAAGACACACATACTGCTGGTAATAATGCCTGCTTCTGTGGTGGGAACCGGGGTGCGTGTGATGATTAATTTTATCAGTCAACTTGATTGGGCTAAGGGCCGCCAACAGAGATGGCAAAATGTTATTTCCAGGTATGTCTGGGAGGGCAGTTCCCGATGAGATTAGCATCTGAATCAGCAACCTGAGCAAAGAAGATCCCCTCTCAGTGTGAGCTGGTGTCATCTAATCCACTCAGAGACTACATAGAACAAATAGGAGGCCTGCCGTGGTGGTTTACACCTGTAATCCCCGCAGTGAGTTCAAGGCCTGCCTGAACTACACAGCAAGACCCTATCTCAATAAATAATAAATAAACAGGCAGAGCAAGAGTGAGTCCACGCTTGTCTTGTGCTGGGACATCTATGTTGTCCTGTTCTTGAATGTATGCACTCCCGATTCACAGGCTTCCCACTCAGGCCGGGCTGCACCATTGCTCCCTTGGCTCCCACCCTTGGGCTTGCGGCTGAAGCACACCACCAGCTGCCTGGTTCTCTGGCTTGCAGACAGCCAACCGGGACATCTTAGCTTCCATCACATTGTGAGCCAGTCCCTCATATTAAAGCTCTCTATATATCTATGTATGTCCTATCTGTTCTGTTTCTGAAGAGCCCTGACTAACATAGAGTAAGAGGGAGACATATGCCTCTTGTACCTTCAAGTTTGTGTTTGGTTTGGTTTGGTTTGGTTGAGACAGGAGATAGAATCTTGCTATATAATTCAGGCTGGACTAGAACTTACTATGTAGCCCAGGCTAGCTTTAAATTCATGGCAATTCTCCTGTCTCAGTCTCCCGAGTACTGGGATCAGAGGCATGCAGCACCACATGCCCCACCTCGTACCTTCAAGTTCTTAAACTAGTTAATATAGGAAAATTACTTTGCACAGTGCCTCGCACATGTTAAGTGCTCAATAAAAACTAGCTCTTGCTAATAGTTATTGTTATTGTCAGTTCATTAGATGAATTAATTATACAGAGAGGTGGCACCTGATGTCTAAAGTCCTGTCCAGCTGCATTTCGTGTTCGTTTTAGATAACAGTGTCCAGAACTTACCAATGCCAGGAGCTGTCATGTACTACTGCATGTAATAATACTCTCTTGGATGTAAGAATTAGTCTCATTTACATTTTGCAGGTATGGAAACGAAAGCAGAGAGAGCTTAAATAACATACTCATAATTTAACACAGCCAATATGGGAGCAATTGGATTAACACTCAGGCTAGGTGACTCTAAAGCCCAGAGCTTGATGTCATGGACCCAGGACTCCAGAGACCTCTGTCCAGGATGAATCTGCTGTAGGAGGTGCACTCACTCCAGGAGCACTAAGCACATATATTTGAAGCACTTGCCACCTCTGCCCCTGGGCGACCTTGCACCTGCCTACCCTGGATGGAGGAAATAAGGTGTTTCACACAAGTCTTGGGCTGTTCGGGGCCTTCTGCAACAGCCACCTCATAAGTCTTGCCACATCAGAGCTGTATGACCTTAAGCAAGATATGTGACCTCTTTGACGCACAGTTTCCTTAGCTGTAAAATGAGGATTAAGACCTGATAAATGTTCATGTAATAAAGGATGACCCTCTACCCTCGTGCTAGAGCACAAATATCCTGAAGAGAGACAGTTTGACTTCCAAGGCACCTTCCTAACGAAGTCTTTTACTGTAGACAGGGGCTGGTTTCAGGCAGAATTGGGGAGTACAAAACAGCATGTGTTATGGGATCATCCCGGCCTGGATTGAAATCCTGTTGCTGCCACTAACTTTCCATAAGGGAACCTTGCAGATTTGGTCATCACCCTTAGTACAACAACTACACCTCCAGGTCCTCAGGGTCACTATTGCGACCAGGTGTTCCTAGAGTAAGGAACACAGAAGCCCTGATTTTATTTTTTTATTATTATTTTTGGGGGCTGGGGATCAAACTCAGGGCCTTGTGCTTGCTAGGCAAGCTCTGTACCACAGAGCTAAATCCCCAGCCCCAACCTCTGATTTTAAAGGGGGGTTGTATAGGGCTTCAAGGAGTACAGACAAATACAGGCTAGAAAAGGCATCAATTAAAGGCACATAAATGATATAACAGTAGACTGGGCTTCAAAGGACTATTGGAAAGCTTAAAGCATGTTGCTAATATGCAAAGATAATAACACAGATTTGTATTTCAGAACTCCTTCCTTTTCTGGTTGTTCCAGGAAAGGTTTTAGGAGCCTCCTTTGTTATTTTTCATAGTGAATGTGGAAGTGGTTCCATTAGCAAAGGTATATGAATTTTTAAAAACCCCTCTCCCCTTAAAAATGGTCTATTCACATGAATAAATCTTAATCTTCATTTTATATTGATAAGCTGCAGAGCTGACAGTTTCTGGTTTTATTTTTTTTTTTCTTTTAAAACTATCTTGTCATTCTAAGAACTGGATGTTTTTGGCAAATCCCCTATTGAGGGACGCGGGTTGCTACAGAGTGAGTGAATAATGTGCAGCAATCACTGCTGTGGACTCCACAGGTATGTCACTAGCAGACTGCGCTTCTCCAGGTAAGGAGGCCAAGTGGCCTCTGTGAACCCTACAAGCGAAATATCCTCCTTCTCCCCTCGACGTTTGTAGCAAACAAGTTCTGATTTCCTCTGCAAACATCCTGCCTTTCTAGCTCTTCGCTGAGGGGTTAACGCTGCTCCGAGATGGGACAGCACCATGTACAGGGAAAGAAAGGTCTGGATATGAAGCAGAGAGAAACAAATGTTAGGGTGACAGAGGAGGGGACAGAATGCCAAGGCTCTGTTCTTCACCTTGCCTCGTCCCAGCCCAGCCCTGACGGGTCTCTTGATCTCCAGGAGACTTGGTTTCCTTATCTGTGAAAGGGGGATAAAAACCTCTCCTGTCCCCCTCGGGAGAGGTGTTTCTTCCTTGCCATCCTGGCCCAACCAGACAGCAGCTGCCACGGCCACCCAGCTCCCAATTTACACAGCTGCAATCAGGATCGCACAGAGCAGGGGCTGCAAACTCCCGCGCCTAACGTAGGCATAAAAGAAGCGGAACAGATGCTCACTTAGTTCCTACTGCCAGCTCTAAGCTTCACTGTGCTGCTTCCAAAGCCCAAAACTCTCCTGTACTGGGTTCCCTTGCCACCACCAGCAGAAGCTCAGAAGACCTCAGCCAATGATCTTGCTTCCAGCCAGGACAATTCCAGTTTCTGAGCCACACCAGCGGGCTTTGTCTGAAATTACACTTCTACTTTGTTTCTCCTCTTTGCCCCGCTCCTTCTCTGGGTTCTGCTGTCTCAGGGTCTGCTCCTGCTCCGGGGGTGACCCAGCCTAAGAAAAGATCTGGGCGCTCAGGCCACATCCAAAGGGAGCAGCTGCTGCTCAGCCCAGCCCGTCCCGCCCTGTGGGAGGCAGCTCCAATGCTGTCAGACCTTCCATTGTTTCAAGAGAGTCTAGAGATGGGCATTTTAAAGTCAAACTGCTAATTTTTTAAAATGTCAATTTGATTTTTAAAGAATGAATACTATAAGGTCCAAATTAAACACATCTATAGATGAAACCCGGCAATCCCAGATTCGACTTCTAAATTATCAAGGTTTCAAGTGCCCAATAGGAACTCTGTGTGTGTGTGTGTGTGTGTGTGTGTGTGTGTGTGTGTATCTGTGTGCTGTGGATCAAACTCAGGGCCTCCAAATGCTAAAGAAGTGCTCTACCACAGAGCTATATCCCACTTCCCCGATATGTGCTTAAATATGTCAATCCAAAGTGCTATGCATGTACCACCTCATGTAATCCTCACTCCATATTCTGTGAGATGGTATTACTATTCCCATTTTACAGAAAAGAAAACTGAGATAAGGATTAAATAACCTGCTTAAGGTTATATTACTGGGGAGTACAGATAAGCTTTGTTTTGTTTTGTTTTGTGGTACTAGGGATTAAACCCAGGGCCTTCACACTGAGCTACATTTCTAGCCCTTTTTAATTTTTATTTTGTGACAGGCTCTCTTTAAGTTGGCCACAGATTTTTTTTTTTTTTTTTTTTTGGTGGTGTACTAGGGATGGACCCAGGGCCTTGTGCACGCTAGGCAAATGCTCTATCACTCAGCTGCATCCTCAGCCCAGAAAGCTGATTTTTTAAAACAAGTTTTGTCTACTGTAGGCCTGAGCTCTTGAAACCACTAAACTCCTCTGACTGCTCTGTTACATTTCGGCCTCTCCCTGAAGGGGAATCAAGAACTTGGGCTGAAAAGTCACCCAACATGTGGTATGAGGAGAGAAAAATAGGAGAAGAAAAGCTTTAAGCACAAATTTAATCGGTGAAAACCTGAAAACAGTACAAATACCTCAAGAAGAAAATGGTTACACAAATGATGGCTCAGGGAATTCTGTCCTGCAGTTATAAACAATAATTAGGAAGCCTAGAAAAACACAGGAAAATATCTATAATATAATGCTGAGTGGAAAAAAAACAACCAACCAGACACAAGATCATATCAATCACAAAGCTGGCAAGAATCATACCTGGATTTGAATCCCATCTCTGCTACTTACGATCACACGGCCCTTTAGAGTCTGAGCTGCTTCATCAGAGCAATAGGGATAATTCCTTCCTCTAGAGTTACTGCAAAGATTCAGTGAAAATATGTGAAAGATCTAGTGCACTCGAGGTATGACAGCACATGCCTAGAATCCCAGCTACTCAGGAGACTGAGACAGAAGGATCACAAGTTCAAACTCAGCCTAGACAACTTAGTGAGAACCTGTTTCAAAAACTACAAAGGGGCTGGGCATGGTCACACATGCCTGTAATCCCAGCACTGCCTCACAGGAGGCTAAGGCAGGAGCGCTACCGTGAGTTTGAGGCCAATCTGGGCTACATAGTGAGCGCAAGTCCAGCTTGAAGTACACAGCAAGGCCCTGTCTCAAAAAACAAACAAACAAAAAAAACCCTAAAAACTAAAAAGGGGGTGTGGCTCGTGGGTGAGGCACTTACCTGCCACATGCCAGGAAGGCCCTGGGTTCCACCCCCCCCCCAAAAAAAGTGACACAATCCAGGTTCACTCACCTTATGTGCATATGTACAAGGATAAAGATGAAAACAGATTCCAAGCAAAAGGCAGGGTCATTTCGGAGAGAGAAAGATTATAGATCATCCTTTTCGTTTCATTTAAGACTGTTAGGTCTGGGGATTCAGCTCAGTGGTTAGAGTGCAAGGCCCTGAATTCAATCCCTGGCACCAAAAAAAAGACTTTTACACAGTGGACATTGTGGTGCACCCCTATGGGAGGCCAAGGTAGGAGACTGCAAGTTTGAGCTCAGCCTGGGAAATTTAGGGACTTAGCAAGACCCTACCTCAAAATTAAAAAGGGTTGGCGGCATAGCTCAGTGGGAAGCCCTGGGTTCCGGGGGCTGGGGGGGGGGAATTGTTACAAGGCTAGAGATATGTAGCTCAGGGGCCCTGCTTACTTAGCATGCATGAAGCCCTGGGTTCCATCTCCCAGGAAAAAGGGGGAAAGTAGGGGACAGTGGAAGTACAACATCTTAACAAAACATTAAAAAAAAAACCAAAAAAACCAAAAAAAAACAGGACTTTGACCAGAATATTAGAACCCAACAAGTTTCCTCTATCCACACAGCCCTGCCCCTTGTCACTCGGGTCGGGAGGGGTTGATGAGGTCTGCTCTTGGTGCAATTCACACAGAAATCAGAAAAACACGAAGCCTCCAGGACATCCCCACCCCAAGTTCATGCAAATCTTGCGGCGCACCCGTTACCCATTTCTCAGTGAGAGCTTCCACACAAAACAAGGGCAGGGAGTGGTGAGGAAGCCAGGCTAGAAGGTGAAAGGCTGATTCAAAATTTGCAACCACCATAATTACCATTTTGCATCCACACTCCAGAGGCGCTTGAAGAGCTTTCTCCCTGGGTCTGAATTGTAAGATGCACTTCAGCAAACCCCAAGCCGGCCCACTACTGGGCGTCCGCACCCTCCAGAGTCTGTCTTTCACCATGAAGTGTGCACGCTACCAGCGTCTCTGACTGCACAGCGTAGAAGCCAGCCCTGAGGGTGGCTGCAGCAGCTGGGCTGTTCAGAGGCTGAGGACCATGGCAACACCTGATTTGTTCCTAGACAGTTCTCAGTGGAGACAGGCTCAATTATTTTCATTACATAGAAGGAACAGAAATGGAGACATAGTGAGCCTCAGGTGGAGAAACAGAAGTTAAGGTGAGGGGGAGAAGGGGAACAGAGGGGTCCTCCTAGGCCCACTGTGCCCACAGAATCATGATGCCAGGGAGGGCGAGCAAGAACAGGGACGTCAGATGTCTGTCTGGCCCTCTTCTGCTGGTCTGAACTAAACGAGAAGCCAAGATCACATCTCCTGCGAGGCTGACTCTCGAAGCCCCAGGTGGACAGAGCTTGTTCAAGGGCTCATCTGAGACGGGAAGTGCAGCCTGGAGTTAGAAGACACACGTAGCACACGCAAGGTCTTGAGTTCAATCCACAGCGCTGCACGCACACACACACATCCACACGCATGGAGATCTCACCCGAGTGGCTCAGCAGCGGGAAGAATTAGGAGCGCCTGGGGAGGGCTTCCCTGATCCTCTACCCCGTCTAGCCCCTCTGTCCTCTCCAGTACCGACAGCCGGTACTATTAGGGCTTCCGGCATATCAGGAACTATGCTAAACACATGACACACGTCATCTTCTTTCTTTCTTCCAACAACCCTACCGCTTAGGCACTCTTATTATAGCACCTGACAAAGAAGGAAACTGAGGCTCAGAGACGGTGATGTGACTCGCCAAACCAGTAAGTGGTGGCAAGACCACCAAACCCATGTCTATCCCACCAGAACACAAGCTCTCATCTGCATCTTCTTTCTCCTTTTCGTCCCCGTTCACTGCTTCTCTTTGTCTGCCAGGGGCTCTCTGCTCTTTTCTCCTGCACCCCAGATCAGGCACCTCCAGGGGTCTAGGGTCACTCTGCAGCCTGACCTGGGGACGTCGAGGCCCCATAGAGGGAGGAGGCACTATTTCTGCAAGTGCTGCATGCTGCAGAACAGGAAACTTCCCGGGCTGCCTGCAATCAACCCAAGCCTCCCTTCCTTTGTGATTTCACCCTGGAGCAGCGCTCAGGCATGACTCATCGCCGGGCCTGCAGGAGCCCTCCTCTGGAGACTGGAGGTGACCTTGGCCGGGTGCTCACATCCGGTGCCTGTTTTCCGTTTGTCAAGTGGGCAGCCCCAGCCTCCCACTGGGCCTGCTGTGGACTCTGTGCGTGAGCACAAAGCGTGTGGAAAGTAATTCTGAAAAGCCAATACAAAATACTGACAATTCTCTAGTCCAACCTGGTGTCCCACATACCAAGCCAGTACCTGAATCTCTCCCCTCAGAATTACCCCTGTGAGAGTCCATGGGCACTCTTGTTGCCTTCCTACTGTATGGTTGGCCAGGAATATTGGAAAAAAGGTGACAGGAAGAGCAAACCTTTTCCAAGTGTAGTCGGTTACTCCTTTGGCCCCCCCCCACTCCTTACAAGTGCTTAATACTAGTAACAAACAGCCAAAACGATCCCTGGTTATGATATAGAAATAGGGCGTGGCCTGACCTGGCTGGGAAGATGAACATGACCTTGGGGAGTGGCTTTGACCTGACCTCAGCCTGGGGCGCGAAATTCCAATCGCCCCTCTTCCCACGGGATCCAGAAACTCTCACGAGAACAGAATCCAGATAAATATGAATGGCACCACTAGTTCACTCTCTTGCCTCTCTCGCCCCCTTACTCGCCCCCTCTCTCCCCGAGCTCTCCCTTCTGCCTTACGCGCTTGCCCCTTGCTCCCTAGTCTCCTAGGCCTTTTCAGATTCCTAACTGCAGCATCAGCTGGTTATTTTACCCACCTGGCCAAACCAGTCTCCCTTTTGTTGCTTAAATAAACTTTCCCAATGCCCTAAAATTCGCTCCTGCAATTCATTGCCTGCGCCAATCAAGAACCTGGAGATATATTTTCTGAATCCCCCTTCCCGTCCGACAACAGTTATGTGGTACTTTATACATACTTTTATGAGAAAAATAAAGCGCAGATCAGTTGATCATGGGAATTTAAAGGCTACACAGCCCGTAGATGTCAAAGCCAGCGTCAAGATCTGACATTAGTCTCCACCACACTACACTACACTGTCTTCACTTAATTTTAAAAATTACAAGTTGGCTGGGGATTTAGCTCAGTGGTACAGCACTTGCCTAGCAAGTACAAGGCCCTCAGTTCAATCCCCCACAACAAAAATAAAAAAAAAAATTACAAGCTGCAGCCCTCCTCAGCCACCTCTCCACGTCGTTGTTCCACATAGTTTCTATGTACTTTAGGAAAGAATTTGCTGCCAAGAGCCTCCCTTACCAAGGTAAGTCAATCCACGTGGGCAGGGGTTCTTGGATGTTTGGCCACTGCTATATTCCTTCAGTGCCTAAAACAATGTCTAGCCAAAACAAATGCATTTGGCCAAAAATTTCCATCAGCCATTTTTTTTCACTTTTCCTTTTTTTAATTTTTTTTTTTTACCAAGAACATGTATTGGTACATTATATACATAATGATCATATTCAACATGGTTATTTTGTACCTGTCCATGATATATCTTGGTGTCCCCCCTCTTCCCCACCCCACCCTTCCTATTTGCAACAAGTTTATTCACATTTTTCCATTTTTTCTCTTTCTTCTTTCTTTTCTTTTTCCCTTCCTTCTTTTCTTCCTTCTTTTGTTTTTGTTTTTTTAAGAGATGGTCTCACTATGTAACTGAGGCTGGCCTTTAACTCTATGTAGTCCAGGCTGGCCTCAAACTCATAAAGCTCCTCCGCCCTCAGCCTCCCGTGTCTAGGATCATAGGTGTTCCACTATACCCAGTTTCATCAGCCATTTTTGATCGTCCCATCTCCTAGGCTATAAATTCAACAACACATTATTCACCTCTGTCCCGCTACCCCTCAAAGCCAGTGTTGACAGTGGTACTTTAAACATAATATACCTTTGCAGTACTGGTTTTGGAAGGTGCTATGAGGGTAGCCTGCTGTTTGGGGAATTCAGCTTCCTTTTCCCACAGGAAACAACCACTTAAGTGGAAAATTGTCTTAGCAAGGCTGGAAAGGGGTGGCCTCTACACATCTCGCCCTGGGTTCAGCGCCCATTCCTACTCATGATGCTGGTGGCCAGTTCAGCAGGACGCCTGACAAGGACCTCACTTAGCATGTCCGCAGCTGTGTGTGACGCACACTTCCCTGGGCTGTGAGAGAGCTTTGAGCGTGTGGCTTCACAAACTGCGAAGGAGGCTGAGCAGGCAGTTGGAAACGGTAGGGAAAAAAGGGATCTAATTAAGCGGAGTAGGTGATAGTGTCAGGAAGAAAATGTAAGCAAGTGGCAATTTGGATATCTGCCTGCAAATAAAAGAGATGACTGTCGTTTTCTCCTCTGGCTCCTGTTTGCCCTATAAATCTCAGTTCACTAATCCAAGCGTTTTAATTATTGCTGTATAATACAGCATGCTGTGTTGTGCCTATCATGGGGAAATTAAAACAAAGGAGGGGGTGGAGGGATTTAGGCTTCCTCAGGCTCCCATTTCTCTTGTTTACACTAATCTGAAGGTCCCCCCCC
>PVJO010003496.1:0-122581 GCA_004026905.1 Hystrix cristata
TTTCCACCCTTGCATTTTCACACCTTCCTCTCTTCGGTTTCATGTTTTCTCATCGATGAACCTCCACCTATGTCATCCCATAGAATGGTGGCACTCTCCACCTGTGGATCATTTTCCTTACCTCCCCTAAGATGGCTGCAGCTCACACATCTGCACACCCTGATATGTTCTAGTCTAGGCGGCTTGCACTCTCTGTTCATGAACTTCTGGTCTTTCTTTTGTCTGGATGTTCCCATCCATCTGTGCAATTGCTGCCATGACCTTTCCTATGCTGGCCAAAACTTCACCGATGCATCTTCTGCCAGTACTCTTTTAAGCTGGCTGCACTCTTCACCCATATCCCTCTGTATATTGAATCATCTTTCCACCACTCACTTCTAGGTGATCCTTCCCTGGGCTGCTTGTACTTTGCACACATACAATTGTTGTAATACTGTGTGTCCCCTAGGCTGGCTTCATTGTCTAATCATACACCTCCTCCTACTTCCTAATATAGGGTCAATGCCTTCTCTACTTATGCATATCTTGCCATGTCTTCCTTTGAAGTTGTTGCAATCTCTTTTAATTAACCTATTCCCAAAGCCTTCCCTAGGCTGGATACACTCCATTTATGCACTTAGTGCCATAATCTCCATTGGAGGCTTTCCCCTCCATGTGTGAATGCTATCCTAGTTCTTCCCTAGGCATGAGCCTTTTTACACTCGTGCGGTTTCTGCCTCTTTATCTTCTAGTACTGCCAACCTGGTCGTACTATTGGTTGGATGTTTGCACATCACCTCCTGCCAGATGGTCCCACGGTTGATGTACCCATAACTCATGTGCCACAAGCCATGTCCTACATCTTCTGGCTGTACAACTGGACCATGTGCCTTCATCAGAACACTCATCTAACTTGAATACTTTCTCTACCCATTCACTTCCCTCCATGTCCTCCCCTAGACTAAGTTCACAGCTCACTTATGTACTTCCTGCAGACTTCCCTGTGCTGGCTATAACTACCACAACTATACCTGCTGTGAAATCTGCTAAGTCAGTTTTGCCCTCCACCCCCGAGCTGCATTTTGGTCCACTATTTGACTGGATGAACCCTTCACCAATTAATCACCTACTTGTTTGTGCTGCAGGCTGAACATTTCCTCCTCCCTTGTAGCTGTTGCCAAGATCTCAGTTAGCCTGAATATTCCTCATCCTGTGTGCCTCCTGCTGGTTTCAGACACCAGTTGCCTCAAACTTCCAGTGACTCATCCTACTGAATCCTACTATATTCTGGTTGCACATTCGACCCATATATGCTCTGGCATAATCTTCTCGATGCTGGCTGAAAATGTACCCATGCATCTCCTGCTGACCGCCGCCCAGACTGGCTACATTTAACTCCCATGAACTACTATCATAACTCTCCATATGTTTAATTAACTTACCACTCTTCTTCCCAGTCTTCCTGTACAATAGCTGTATCTTTCACATAGGCACATTTTATCATGTCATATGGTGGTCTGGCTGCACACTTCACTAATCCATCTCCTTCTAAATCCTCCCCTGGGCTGGACTCCCTTCATGGATGTCTTCCCTGCTCTGCCCTGGGCTGGAAGCTCCCTACAGAAAGACACACTCTGCCTGGTTATCTGCCCCCAAGAAAATCTTCCAATGTCAACTAGGGTAGCTGCATCCTTGTGCCCACATACCCTCTATAATGTTCTTCCCTTTCAACTATACCCTCTGACCTGTACATCACTTAAAAATATTTAAGTTTACAACAACAAACAAACAAACAAAAAACCCCAGATGTATCTCTATTAAAGGAGGAGGAAAGGAGAAGATGGGCGCAGATATAGGTAGATTATGACTGTAAGAAGATGAGGGCATTCCATCCAGAGTTGATGGACCCATGTGAGTGAGGGTTCCATGAGGTATTTGTAAAGTGAAAAAAGAAAAGAAAAAGAAAAAAGACAAATAGACATGTAGACTGGTAACATTACAAATATGTGTTGAACACCTGAGTACAGTCGGTACTAATTACAATGTCGCAGAACAAAGCAGAATTTTTATTTTAAAGGGAAAACTCTGACGTTATGAACAAGGAAAAAGATGAGGGAACTATGCACCAGACACATTCTGAATGCTGGAGATACAAAAGTAAATATGACACAAACTTCAAGGAACGAACTACTTGGAGGCCAAGACAGGGGTTACTCAAAATAATCATTACAATTTGATGTATTAGACAAAGTAGTGATCGCAGTAAAAACACAAATAGATGGAATAGTCTAAAAAGAGTATATATGGTGAGAGATATAGGTGGGCCCCAACAGTTGAGGGATAGCCAGCGAAATGGACATCCAGAAAAGAGAACAGAAATAGATCAGAGAGGACCAAGGTAATAAGGTACTTATGAAAGACAAGTGTTAAATCCAACACAGAATCCCAATAAGGGAAAGAATAAAATCACTCTAAATTTGGCAATTAGGGGATTATCAGTGACTGTATCTAGAACATTATCCTGGGAAGAGAAGCCAGATAGCATATAGAGCTGTGTAGTAATTGAGAAATTAGAAAATGAAGGCCTTGCATGTAGAATATGTATTGTATTGGTGAAGATGGGGAATAAATAGGGAGGCATCAAGTAGAATCAATGGGACTATTATACCAGTTTTAAAGATGAAGAAACAAAAACAATGAAATTAGGTAACTCCTTAAATGTATACAGTAAGTAACTGACTGGCAAAGCAAGGATTAAAACTTAGTCCCAAAAGATTTAAGGTCTAATTTGTTTTGCCTATATGAGACCCCCTCAAGACTTAAAAGAAAAACCATCCCAACAATAAAGTGGATTTATGCTTTGCAAAAGAAACAGGATAAATGAAGATAGAAACATACAGTTATTAAAGTGAAGAGGGGATAACATAAGACAATGACTATTAAAATTATATTCTTTGATTCCTGGTTGAAAAACTATTTAAAACTATCAAGGACTAAATTCAATGCTTGTATACTCTGATGAATTAAATACAGCACAGAGTACAAGACTGGCATTCAATCTGAAGCTGCACTCAAACGAATGGAAGGCAAAACATTGAAAATACGTTTAGATAACACTAAAACCAATACAAAGATGCTGACCTAAGAAACTCCTTTTCTTCAACTGCTTCAATATCATCCTTCACAGTTTCTCTCCTATAAAAGCAAGTAGTTGCTTCACGAGTAGTACATGATTTAATTTCACAGGATTCTCAAGAAAACCAAATAAAATAGATAAAGGAAGAACGATTTTCTTCTAGGCCTGTTCTCAATTACTCTGTCCTTACTTACTTTAGAAAAGGCTGAGCTTACAACAGTTTTGTTATCTCCAAATGGAAGAGTTGATGAAAGAATAATGCTTTCCATTTATTTTTTTCTGCTCCTTGTGTCTCAAGTACTATTCTAAGCGCTTTACAAATGGAAAAAAAAGAAGCAACAAGATATATCATGTACAGGTACGAATGAATCCCCTATGATGAATGTTATCACTATGTACATCTAAAATGTACCATTTAAATAAAATAAATTTTTAAAAAAGCAAAAAAATTTTCTCACATAATCATTAAAACTATTTTATGATTTGCATATTGTTATCTTGATTTTACAAATAAGAAAATTGTAATTTAGGGGTCATGGCTATGATTCCACACCTTATAAATGGTTATGGCAAGGTCTAAAGCCAAGTTTATCTGATTCCAGATCCCTGCTCCTAAACACTATGCTGAACTAGAAATGGGAGACAGGTACAAAATATTATTTCCAAACCTATGCACCATTCTAAAAGTCATTATGTCAACAATACTATTCTTTTTTCATTTAAAACCTTAAAGACATTATTTAAAATACTCAAATTATGCTTTGTATTAAAAGATATTTAATTATGTCATTTACACACACAAAATTCATCAGAGCAATGCAAATTAAAAGTAGAATAATATGGTTAAGGAAAAATATGGTTAGTCATATAATGAGTGACAAAATAATACTACAAAATCCATATCAATGAAGAATATTAGATGTGCTAGTATAAGGAAGGAACTAGCATATAGACTGAAAACTGTCTAGCGATGAAGAGAGAAATTGGATCTATGATATAGTTTAAAATGTTCATTGGATAAAAGTTAGTCAGTTTCCAAGAGAAGTCTATCTGTTCTCGATCCTATATTCCACAAAAGGGTTTCTCATGGGAAGAAATCCTTGCGTGAAGGAATGAACATCACCTTCAGTAAACCCTTTTGATAAACATAACTACAAGTCATCACTGGACTGTTTCTTATAGCAAAGCTGAAATATATTTTTAAAATATATTTTATTGTACATCAAAAAATAACTGGCTATTGTGTAGAAATGGTGAATATTTACTGCCTTTAAAGATATTACAATCTACAACAGAGCTTTTAAATCCATAGAGAAAATAGCTAGTAAGGTTTCTCTTTTATAATAACAACAAATGAAAAGATGAGATCTGTTTGACTCATCTCTTGAAAATTAAAAGCTCATCAACAAGTGTCAAAATGTTTTGGATACAAACACTATGCATTCATTTAATATAATGACAATTTCAAATGAAAGTTTCTCATGGCCATATTGACTTTGAAAGCCACATTTACAGATTTTGAATTTTAAAAAGTACAGGACTCAGGCAATAAGAGCAAAAATATATAAACTGGATTTCATCAAAATTAAAAACTTGTGCATCAAAGGAAACTACAAGCAGTGAAAACGCAACCCATACATGGGAGAAAATTTCTGGAAATCATATATCTGACAAGGGATTAATATCCAGAATATATAAAACTTCTTACAACTTAACATGGATGACAAAACTTGGACTAAAATGGGCAAATAGATATCTCTCCAAAGAATATATACAGACAGCCAATAAACACATGAGAATACACAACGTCACTAATCATTAAGGAAATGCAAATCACAACCATAATGACATACTACTTCAGACACAATAGATTGGCTGTTAGCAATACAAGCACAAAGTTGGTCAATACAAGGAGAAACTGAAACCCCTGGGTATTTTAAGAATATAAAATGATGCAGCCATATGGTTTGCCAGGTCCTCAAAAACGGTGTATCACAAACATATACAAAGGAAGGAAGGAAGGAAGGAAGGAAGGAAGGAAGGAAGGAAGGAAGGAAGGAAGGAAGGAAGAAAGGAGGGAAGGAAGGGGAAGGGGACGGAAATAGAAAAGAAAGAGACTGAGTGAGTTACCACAAGATCTAGCAATTCTATTTCTGGCTATATGCTCAAACAAATTAAAATCAGAGACTTGAAAAGATATTTGTACAGCCACATTCTGTAGCAGCATTATTTACAACAGACAAAGGGTGGGATTAAACTCAAGTGTACACTTAAGTATGAACAGATAAAGAAAATATGGTATATACACAGAGGTCCTTTTATTCAGAATTAAAAAGAAAAGAAGTGATGGTGCATGCTACAATATGATTGAACCTTGATGACATTATACTACGCGAAATACACCATTCACACACACACACACAAAAAAACTGTATGATTCTACTTATATGAAGTATCTAGAATAGTCAAATTCATAGAAACAGAAAGTAGAATGGGGATTTCCAGGGCCTGAGGAGAGTGACAATGTAGAGTTTGTATTTAATATGTATAGTTTCAGATTTGCAAAAAGAGCATAATTCTGAGAATGGATAGTGGTGGTGGTAGTGCATAAGTGTAAATGTCTTTAATGCCATCATACACCTAAAAACGGTTAAGATAATGTATTTGATGTTATGTGTATTTTACAACTTAAAAAATTAATGGCTAAAACAGCAAATTTCATTTAGATATTTTAAAATTAACGAAGCACAAATTAACCAACAGATTAACCTTAAATAACCTACATTTGTTACTTTAAAATTCCAATTAGATTTAAGCAAGCATTTTGGGAGGTATATGGTCACATGAAAGCTACAGTTACAATTTACTGTTTTACATCTGATTACTAATGCCATATCTGATTAGTTACAGTTACAATTTACTGTTTTACATCTGATTACTACAGTTACAATTTACTGTTTTACATCTGATTACTAATGCCATGTAATTAAATTTCTCTAATGGAAACACTATTTCCTTTTTTATGCACTACAAAGAAACCACCACTGACAACAATAAACTAAATTTAGTATATTTTACATAAAATTCATCAATATGACATCTTGCCCAATACTAATACATCATGAAAAAATAATTTGCCTGATACTGATGGGACTTAATACAGCTATCTTTTTTAAATATTTTCATTTAATGTCTAAGCAACATTGAGTGTTAATATATACCAAAATTGTACACTGGACACACCAAAGGTAAAATAAGTTATAAAATTTTATCCAGATGAACTTCAAAAATAGAATCACAAAGTATTAATCAATCCTCTTTGCCAGAGTTCTAGGAAAGATTTTATCCTCCACGGAGGACAGGCACATCAGTCTCATGGGCAAGAAAGAACTATCGCTAATGAGAGGAGCATAGAGTGGCAGGTGGGAAAAGAGCAAAACTTGTTGATCCAACTTTAAGGGGACACATCTAAATTTAAGCTTACTTCAGTCCCAGGCTTCTCTAATGACTTTGGTTTCTCAAATTTAAATCAGATTTCTAAGTTAGTAACTGACTGTTACTTAGACTTCTACCACACTAGCTACCCATATATGATTTCCCTCTGGAAATTCTCCCTTCCTATTCCTAATATCAAGAACTGTACCTCACCAATTTTCCAACTCTTGATACAAACTTTCATTTATTCATTCAGTGGGTATTTATTGAATGTCTATTTATAAATTAGTCATTATTCTAGGTAGTAGGGATGAAAAAAAGTGAACAAAACCAGATATGGTCCCTGCCTTCATGGAGTTAATAGTTTACTGTGAAAGAAGCATATCAACTAAGAAATCATGCAAACAACACTGAAAAGTAATTGACATGAAGAGAAGGTACTTTGCTTGCATGGTGCCCCGAGAGCTTATAATAGGGGGATTTGACCAGATCAGAGAGATCAAGAGTAGCCTTCCCAGGAAAGTGTGAAAAGAACTGAAGTCTAGAGATGAGGGGGAGTCAACCAGACAAAGGGAGGAAAGATCATTAGACACTAGCTATACCAGAACCCAAGAATAGGAGACAGAATGGAGAGTATGATGCATTGAAAATAGGCCAGCTCATGACTAAAGGCTGTGTTCAGACTTGTATTCTAAAAATTCTCTCTGGCTTCAACGTGAAGAACAGTGACTTGTGGCCACTTTCCCTTCTATCAAAGAAAGGATCATATTTGGCAGGAACTAACCTTTCGGCTCATTACCTTAACATTAACAGCTTATTTTAGTTATATATTTTGAGCATACACGTTTTGCAGGCACGTCCTTTCTTTGGCCATTTTATATCTCTGTTCCTATCTACAAGCCCCCAGGTTACCTCCCTAGGAAGATAAGTTAAAGACCTACAAGTAGAACATAATGTATACATTACATATAGAACTACTGTATAGCCAAGGTCTCCTGAGCAAAAAATCACAATGAATAGGAAAATGTGGTAAAACACAGAAACATCTTTTAAAATAGTGATCCTAGAAAAAGTAATACAGTAATATAGACAAAAACTGCCTTTAGACATTACAGCCAATCATTCTAATTCAGATACGAAACTTACTCATTCTGATTGAAATAACTTCCACAAAAAAAGAGTAACTGCAGAAACAAGTAGCTCTATCCACTATTAAATCCAACCTTAACATAACTCTTATGATCCTTCCCTAATACAAAACAAATTTTATTCATCATTTCAAATCTCCTGTTTGAAGCCAACTCTGCTGTTACACAGACATTTTCCCACCACAAACAAATGTCAGCATTATTAACTATTGAGTAATTTCACAGAGTCAAGCAAAAATGCACACATAAAATCTTTAGTTTTATATAATTTTTTGACTCTTAAAACAGGTTCTAAAATATTAGGGCCATTTTAATTTTTACTCAACATATATTTTGCATCTAAACAATAAACTATCACTTGTACCGAACATTTCAATTAAAGCTATATTTTCATTTTATCACATGCAAGGATTTATAATCAGAATAAAAAGAATCCTACATTTATACCATTTCTGCTGGGTTGCCTAAAAAGATATACATGGCAACATTCAATTTTATATGTTTTGCTTTATGTATCAGAATATGTAAATATATATATAATATCACACAATAGCCAAATAATTTTATTAGCCTATGATATGTATTTTCCTTAACCTAGGAAGTCAGGCTATTTTGAAAGCTTGATTTTTCACTAAAATTCATGAGATACCTTCAAAATAATTCTAATAACTCAAAACAATGTCAGTTTTCCATTGCTTCTCAAATTTTATGTGCATATAAATATCTGGCTAAATTGTAGATTCTCATTCAGTTGGTCTGCGGTAGTGTCTGAGATTCTGTATTTCTCATATACTCAGATATAATAATGGACATTACTAGATCAAGGCTTGCCCAAGGCAAAAAGAGGACTGATTTTTTCCAAAAAAGAAAAAGGTCATCATCAAATAAGACAATCATTATGACTGGATATACAGTATGTGTGCTATAAATTAGGCTTGTTTTAAAATATGTAGCCATGCCTTTTTGGGACTTACTAGCCTCATTTAAGAAATGTGTAACATATTCAGGTGGGCATGGTAGCACATGCCTGTAACCCCAGTACCCTGGAAGGTACAGCAGGAGGATTCCAGTTCAAGCCTAGCCTGGACAATTTATTGACTTAACGAGACCCTGTCTCAAAATGGGGGAGGCAGCTGGGTATGCAGTTCAGTACAAAGGCCCTGCCATTAGTAAATTTTGTACTTTCTCAAAAAAAAAAATCCACAGGGGCTGGGGATTTAGCTCAGTGGTAGAGTGCTTGTCTAGCAAGAGCACGGTCCTGAGTTCAATCCCTGGCACCCCCCCAAATCCACAGTACAGCAAAAGAAAATTATGTGTGTGTGTGTGTGTGTGTGTGTGTGTATTTATACACACACATATGTATTATACTCAATAATGAACACATCTGTCACTAATTTACGGGCAACAAAGAACAAATTTCTCATGTTGTAGCTAGAAAAATTAGGGAAAGGAAAAAGCTATTCCAAAAGAATTATGATTACGTTTATTCAAATACCTACCTAATTGCATGTTTTAAGGGTATTTAGAAAACCTCCTAATTTTCCAAAAAGTAAAGTCTGAGGAAAAATTCACCAGTCTAATTGAGCAACAATTAATCTCATCCTTCATAATATTCTTACCTTCAATTATAAAAGAATATAGTGGAAGTTCTTAAAAAAAAGAAAGAAACCACAAACAATACAAATTCATGTTCCTTATCATCAAACATTTCTCAAAAAGCTCCAAAAATATGAGTCTTACAATCCTTTTCTTGCTCAGTTAAATTCTCTTTCATTTTGACAGTATTCTACTGCAATCGATATCCATTAGATAATCAAATTTGAAGAGGTCAGTGATCACTTCTTGGCCTTTTGGCTAAGATCAAGTGTGAAGACGTCAGTTAGTAATTCCTGCTTTCCCTTGGTTTCCTCTGGAGTCCAAATTCCTATAAGTAGGTCAGAATCACAAATGCTTGAAAATCAGAAAGGGAGAAAAAAGTTCTGTAGAGATTCATATGAATTAGAATGGGGAGGTTGGAGATTAGCCTTGGCTAATATTGTGTTAAAGAAACTATTTGACAGACCCACATTTTAAAAAAATGTTCCACTCACTGCTTCCCACATTGGTTTTCCAGTAACAAATTAAACTCTGTAACATCTGTTTCTTTGCAGCTTGCAACTGCTTGCCAGGAATTTAAGAATTAACTTTTAGATGATATTTTCAAAGTCCAGGTCATAATTTAATACCCGGACTGTTGGCAACTGAACAGTTAAAGAAGCTTACTGTTCTTACAATTCTTCTGATTAAATTACTGCTCAAAAGCCTAGTTTCATCAACAGGAGTTTATAACAAGAGAAAGATATAGGGACATCGTATTTGCTCAGGTCTCAAAATTTAAAAACTAATTTAAAATGTAATTCTAAGGTCACTAGATAATTTATGTCACATGAGAAGACAAAAATAAGTTTTTAATTACCTCCATAAGACATAAAGTATAAACAAGCAGCTCCTCTTGTATGGAAAGGAGACTAAGCAAGAACAAAAAAGAATATATGGAGGTTAGGGCAAGGGCAAAGACCCAACATGTGTAATAACTGTTTTTTAAAGTACTACTCAAGAAACTTATGAGTTTGGCCCAACAAGAGGATATTCACTGAACCCTCCTAGGAGACTTTTGGTCACTGCCTGAAAGCACCTGTACAAACAATCTTTTGGCAAGCTTTTATTTCAACTCTGAATCCCAAATTCCCCCATTGGTGAATTTCAGTGAAAAGACCCTGAGGGATGCAAGATTTGCATATATATAAACATAATACCATTGCCTGCCACGGAAGCTTATATTCATGACAGCCATAAATCGACCTGTGAAAAGAACCAAGAACTTATCAAAAGTCATCTTGAGTAGCTACAAACTCAAATGTATTTTGCATATGTTGTAAATATAAGAAGTAAACGCTAACCTCAATATGCATTATAAATAATCATGTGAAAACTATAAAAATGCTGGTAGACATTCCTAAATTAATGTATATGAGAAAGATTAATACCATACCTTTCTATTTTAATTTTACATTTGAATTAGACTCTTGCTTTTCCAAAGGCAATAGTTCACTATTCATGATAACTCTTTTTTCTTATTTTAAATTTTTTGTACCACTGAGGATTGAACCCAGAGCCTTATAAATGCGAGGGAAGTGCTCTATCGCTGAGCTATCACTCCAGCCTTCACAATAATGTTAAGCAGCAGGCTACTGAATTTGAGGCATTTTTCCAGAAATGGTGAAAACTTCTAAGGAACTTGAATAAGAACTTTTCATTTCAAGAAAGAAAATAACAACACTAAAATACGTAACAAGGGAAGAAAAGCTATAATTACTTTTATTGTCAGCAGCCACCCTGGAAACTTGTTCGCTTTGGTTATAGCATCACAGATTAAAAGTCACTTAAGAAGAACGTGATTCATTCAATAATGATAAAGGCAACTTTAAGTTTCTATTAAAGTTTTATACACTTGTAGTTTTGAACAAAGCACACTGATCCTGACCTCCCAGTGTTATAATCCAAAAAAAGAATTCAAAACAAAACTGTACATTTCTATTCAAAAGTGAGTCATGTCATCCAAGGAAAATTTTATATACAAAAGAAGCTGATCTCATTTCTTTTCATGGCAATCCCAAATCTCAAAAAGGAATAAAAAAATGTTCATTCTGTTTGAAATAGGGGAGGGTTATGTTTTATAGAGGCAGGGATAGTTGATAATCTTGTGATAATACAATAAAAAAAGCAAAAAATGATTTTTAAAAAATCCTAGCATGGAAACAGAATTACTAATCTTGAGAAACTGATTCTCTTTGGAAGGCAATATGTCCAGCGTATGTCAGTCTTAACTAACCAAATGTTTTACTATGGCATCTATTCTCTAATAACACATACAGTATATTCCTGCCTCGAGTTTTAACTAGTTCAATCTTAGACAGTTAATGAACATTTAAATTAGGTATCTTACTATTGTAGTAAGATTTACTTTTTGTCTTTCATTTCAACCTTCTAATACTTCTTATGAGTACATTAACTACAGTTTTACATTTGCTCCAAATGTCTTACAGCTCTGAAAATTTATTTTCAGAATAATATAGTTCTAATCCATATTCTAAAATTGAAAGCTTTGCCCGAGTTCATCAAATGGAAACGAATAGAATTATTCTATGACTGTGATCTAGTAAAGCCACAATTTCAATAATTGTTACAATAAAAAGCAGAATTGATGAAAACTTCTCTGCTTATGGTTCTTACATAGTTTAATTGCTAAAAACAGAAAGGGAAGGAGTACAAATATTTCAATTTATAAACAAGTCTTACATCAGTTAATAAGATAAAAATTTTCTTTTAAATATGCACAGGGAAGGTAACATTTGATTTGGCAACAAGATTAATATTCCTTGTATAAATTTAAAGACCCTGAGAGGACTATGAACTTGTATTTCAGATCATGATTTCTACAAAAGAGAGAGACAATTACTAACTCTCCTACTCTCACCTCTTTTTGTCCTGACTCAAAGGACAGAAGGGAAGATTAGAACACTAATGGAATACTCTTTGGCCCAGCTGGGAATGGTCCAGTAGTTCTATATCTTTACTCTTTTGTTCTAAGAGGCTAATTAAAAGCTTTATGAATCACCAGAGGAATACATGAAATATTTTTCAGTAAATCTGTAAAAAATGGAGACTGACTTCTAGGCACTAATGGTTCAATAGTAAAACTGTGAAGCAGATTGTCAATATACATAAATAAATTGGTATCAATTGGTGCAAAATAGAATTTGACTTTTTACAGATAAAATTATATTTTTACATTAGAAAACTTGAAAGCAAGTTACTGTATAAACTAAGTTCCAATAAAAATGGTCCTCTGCATAAACTGTCTTTCTAGAGGTTAGGTGTAAAACCTTTAGGCCTCAGAAACCACTAATGATCACTTGTTTAAACTAACTTTTCTAAATCAACTGGTTAGATTTATATAAATACAAGATATTTTAAATTAAAAAACTTAATTACAAACTTAAATATTAATATATCTATTAGCCAGATTTTGTCAAATTCAGAAAAATCCAGAATCATGATCAATAGTGAAACTCAAGAAGTATTCTCAGTAAAGGTCAAAAATATTTAACAGGGGTTGAAGAGTTAGCTCAGTGGTAGAGCGCTTGCCTAGCAAGCACAAGGCCCTGAGTTCAAAAAAATATTTAACATTAAGTAGTAGTCCTAGCATATCCAAAAAAGGGAAGGAAAAGAAGAGGTATGGACATTAGAGGAGAAAAAAGTACCAAAAATGCATAATATGATTACTTACAAAATCCAAGAAAGTCAACTGAAAAACTATGAGACTAAAAATGTTTATTAAAGTGGCCAAATACTGTATAGGAACAGTAGATGATAACTTCCCTCTCTATACACAGCAAAACAGAATAAAGAACATTTCATTTTTAACAGAAATAAAAACAATTTATCAAGGAATAAACCTAGCAGGACACAATATTTTTAAAGGAGCTACAAAATATCCCTGATGGGTGTAAAAGACAATCAAAATAAATAAGGAAGGATAGATCATTCCTGTATAAGACCCAAAAGAGTATGGTTATTAATTTTTCCTAAATTAGTCTATTACTTCAGTGCAATTCCTGTCAAGATCCTAATAGAATTTTTTTTGTATGAGACTTGACAAACTAAATCTAAATTTCTCATGAAAAGAAAACTTGGCAATAACGAAGAAATATTTGAAAAAATGCTCATGAGGGTAGGAGAGAATTATTATTCAGAGACCAAATGGTCTATAAAGCAACAATAATTTAAAACTACATGGAAATAAAATATAGATAAGTTGTATTACCACAATTGTGTATCATTCAAGAAAACAATAAAGGTAGATTTTCTATTTTATATTATACATTCTTTAAAAATTCATACTAAAAAGCTAAATGAATTTTTAAATAAATGAATATAGTAGAGCAAAATACAGGAAAATTTCTGTACGATATGGGGATACAAACGTCTTTCTATGCAGGATAGAATACTGAGTAACCATACAAGTAAAATGAAAAACATGACAAATATGGCTACATCAAAATATAAGTATTTTAAAATATTTTTCTGATGAAAGACACATAAGCTCTAGCTGCTGATAAAATCTCATACTCCCGCTTTCCTCTTTAAGTAGCTACGCTCTAGTGAGTCACTGTTTCTTATAGAAGTAGGTTGCGTGTTCTCACATATGGATCCCAGGTTTTATTGTTTTACCAAAGCAAATTCTATGAAAGGTTAGCAATTAAGTATGCTGATTTTTTCCAACTAATTAAGCTATTCTTGCAATCTAGTTTATTTTATATACATGTTGTTACATGTTTCTATTTATGAAAACAGAAGCTGTAATAAAAAGACCCTATGTAGAACAGTTTGTTATACAATGCTGTTTTCTGGAAGTAGTTATTTAAAACATACTGCAATTTATCCTTTGTTCTGACAAATAGCATGTGGCTTAAGTGAAACATAATATTGCAACTGTATAAAGAATGAAAAGCTACACATTGTAGTCACTATACTTGTAATAACCCTCATTTAGGATATAATTCTGCATTTAATGATCAGTTAGACACTAAGATCAGCCATTTCTACATTTCCAAAACAGAACCAAGCTCACAGAAAATATTTAATATATCCTTGTATAATACCCTTCAAGCTTTATTTTAAAATTCAGCGAAGATTTAAAGTACTTTTGTGGAGTTTCTTGAAATTTCCTATAAGATTTTTTTCCTTCTAAGCCTTTATGTAGTAAAGAATCACCAATTAACTCCTTTAGCTGTATAACTCAACTTTATAGACATTAGCCATAGTCACAGTAGGAATCAATATATTTTCCCTGTCTCATCATCATAGAATCTGAGTTGTCGTTAATATTTTATGGAGTTAAGACAATTTAATACTAAAGCTTTCGTAGAAATTAGGGGTAGAAATGTTAATGTGCATAAATATACCACGGATATAGGGAATTCTTCTACTCTTTACAAAGTAGTATCAGTATGAATTTGTAAGTTTGGCAATAATGTTTCAAATAATGAGAATACTGATGGAGAACTGATTTTCCCTATGCCTATTACTTTACCTGCAAATGAGCACATTTGCAAAATCAACAGAAAAGTTGCCATGTCAAAAGGAAATTTTCCTACCGTATGGGAAATTCTCTTAAAAATATACACTAACGTTTAGATCCTGGGATTTCCTAGTATTTTTATGACTCTATTTTTACATTTAGATCTCTAATTTATTCTTGTGTATGATGCAAGGTGTGGCTCTAATTTATCTTTTTCCAAAAGTGAATAACTGTCACCATTATGAAAGTGTCTCTTTATCCCCAATAATTGAGATGATGCCACCTATATCATAAAGTAAATTTCTGTATGTGCCATGTTCTAGTGCTGAGTTTTCTTTTCTATTCCACTGGTATAGCTGCCCGTATATAGACCAGCACTATACTGTTTTTAGTATAGAGGCTTCATAATGTTTTAATCCTTGGTATCTCTAACCCTCCCTTATAGTTTTTCAGTGTTTTCTTGGCTCTTCTAGTATATACTCTTGATATGCTTGTTTTATAGGTTTGACTCAATCATAAGCTTAAGGATTCAACAAACTAAGAATTATGTTCAAAGTTATAATTGAGATGGCAAAAAAAAACAGAAAATTAAATTACACCAAATAAATAAGACAATTTCACTGCTTACTATTTTAGCATGGTCTCTTTTAGCATAGATATTTAAGAGCTAACAAAATATCAACTAGTTTCATGTTCTAGGACACTAAACATACATTTTGTATTTAAGAAATGTTATAACATATGCTCTCATTTTAAAATTTCAAATCAGGGAGTTAGGAATTTAGCTCAAGTGGTAGAGTGCTTGCCTAGCAAGCAGAAGACCCTGAATTCGATCCCCAGCACCACCCCCCCAAAAATTCAAATCAGTTGCTGATTAAAAATGGAAAAATCAGGGACTGGTGGTATAGCTCAGTCCTAGAGTGCTTGCCTCACCTGTGCAAGACTCTGGGTTCGATCCCCAGCATTGAAAACAAAAAGTAAATAAAATAAAGTAGCATTAGAAAATAGAAAAATCACATAAACAACATTACATTTTCTTGTAAAATAATAAACTTTTTAAGTATAAATCCAAATATACCCTTTGGAATAAACATTTACATTATGTAATTACACATAAATCATTTAAAAATATTAATGACTTGCTTTAATTTTCCAAATTTTATTGGATATACAAAAATAGGAATTTCATGAAGGTTCTTTTTAGGTTTTCACCTCCATCTCTTTATTTATCCAAGGACACCACAGAGAATTGTACATGTCAAATATTGTTAATCTACACAATATTTCAGATGCAGAAGCCCTGGTTTTGCCTTTTTGCTGTCAGTAGAAAAGCACTTCTTCAATCTCTACTAGAGGAAAATAAGGCTCATTTTTGGATAAGAATTCTTACCTAATCTGGGAGGTCATGTGAATGAGAGAAAATGTACCATATGACTTACAGTCAGAAGGCTTTAGGATCAAATGTGAAATCTATCATTTACTATAAATCACCTAACCAAAGTCTCCTCTTTAAAACTGGTTAATAACGTCTATCCTAGAGAGGTTGCTGCAATGTTCAAATAAAGTCATTAAAGTATAAAAAGTGACTAACAGTGGGCACTGAATGAACAGTTACTATTTGCACAAGTATCTAGTTTTACATTATAGAAGTACCTCAGAATCAAAGGTTATGTCTTTTCTCTTAGTTTCTTTCAGAATGGACTACACAGTTAGTGATCTAAACAAAAATGGAGTAAAAAAGAAAATGTTTACTCTGACTCTTACAATTAAATTTAAAGATAGAGACTGTTATGTTATGTTGGTTCCTACACTCCAGATAAGACCTAATACACTGTTCAAAGAAGCACATAGGTACACATGTACCCCACACATATAGTGTGGAAACAGGCAACCAAAAATGATATGCCCCAGGGCTGGGGATTTAGCTCAGTGATTAGAGTGCTTGCCTTGTAAGCACAAGGGCCTGAGTTCGATCCCTGGCACCACAAAAAAAAAAAAAAAAAATGATATGCCCCAAATTCTTCTGGCTTTATAAAGGGCAAAAATGAATTATTTCTGAGCCAATACTTTGAAACTCATGTCACCATTATTTTGGTTAGAAGTTTGCAGACTGAGATAACATTAAAAAGATGCTTGTTTACCCTTAAAATTTTCAGTTATTCCAGAACTATTCTTTATGATGCACTATCCAATCTTCTCACTTTCTCCTGGACATTTCTTATTCCAGTTTTCTAAGCTCATCTACTCTAATACTATTAGTAATCCTACCATCCCAGCTTATAATAGAATTCCTAATTTAATAATTCATGACTCAGAAAAGATGTATCTTAATCAAAATGCGCAGGTTTGAACCAGATATAGCTGTGTATTTAAATTCCAAGACTAAAAGGATTAAAAGATTATTAATCTGTATTTGCATACTTCTACCACTGCAAAACACTTGTAAGGAGCTAAAAGAGAAAGGAGTGACAGAAACATAGAAGTTGTGAATTATTATCTTTCATTTGACTCATCTATAATGAACCCTGTAAATTTAGGTGAGTTTGCTCAAAAAGAATTAAGAAAATGTATTCATTTAAAAATAACATTTTCTTTTCATATTTTGATCTATTTTTTCATTCAAGAAACAATCTTTGAGCTTTTTGTTAACAGAAAAGTTTTCGATAAAAACGTTTAATCTATATAAACAGATCAAAAGGAAATCTCTGATGTTAAAATTAAATATTTCTGAGGTCTTGAAAGGGATAAAGAACACGGAGATATACAACATTTCTATCCCTGCTCCTAAATTTACATGTGACACAGAAATTTCAAAGAAGGAAGGATTCTCTGAGATGAAGTTTTCTTAGCTGGGGTAATTTCATTCATTTGGCAAATATTTATTGTGCCCATGTGCAAATACTACTGCAGTATTCAGAAACTCAGTCATTGCTAAATCCTAATAACATACTATGTATAACCAAATGAAAATATGGAGAGTCATACATTTCAGAAGTATGATTTTTTAAATGGTGAAAATGGGGTCATCTAAGTATATTAAGGCAAGAGCCACATAACTGAAAATTTTTGTATGAGTAAACCATGTGGAGTTGAGCTGTCCACTTTCGGCATAGGGAATCTTCAGCTGTATTAACATTTTTTCAGTTACCTCTCATTTTCTCTAGTTTCTTTATGTAATTTCAGTGAAGGCAGATTGGATTGACTTAAAATTACCTACGTACATTCGGCTTCAATTACAGTATTACTTGATTGTAGGTTACTGACATGATACCTAATGGTAACAATAATGATAACCAATAAATTTCTAGGTACTACTATGACCTTTGCACATATTATTACCCCTTGACTACAAATTTACTATTAATAGCCAATACTTATTTAGAACTTATTAAAAGTGCTAGAGACTGTGATACAGCTTTCACACAGATTACTCACTAAAACCTAAATACTCTTTGAGGTATAGTAGTTATTATTTTCTCATTTAAAAAATGAGAAAACTAAAACTCAGAGATCATTATGTGTCCAAATTCATACAGTCAAAAAGTAGCAAAGCTGGAATTTAAATACAAGTGTATCTGGCAACAAAGGACACATTTTCTCCAACTATAATATAATGACTATGTTGGAGATAGTTATAAATGGTCATTGTTGACAGCCCTGACAGTCCTGTTCTTCAGGAATACAAGCTAGTGTAACTTAAATTTTTTTAAATGTCTGACAAAAATTAGAATGAGTACAGTATGATCACCAAAGGAAAATAGTAACTATAAAAAGACTTTTACGATAGACTTTAATATTTAGAATTTTCAGAAACACTTAATTACATAGGACTGCATGTTATAGTTTTCTATAAAAATTAAATCCACAATAAAATTGTTACCAAAACAGAACTAGTGCTGTTGTAATTAGAGTACTATGTGTTTCAAGCAAGATTACCTAAAGGAAAAACTGTCTCCAAAATAAAAATCCTTTCAATTTGAAAGATATACAAATAAATTTCATATAAATATAAATACAACTTGAAGACATACACTTCAAAAGAAGCCATTCAATTAAAGGTTTTGCTTTTTATAAGGTGCTTATTTTAACCATACCAACACTGATAATCATCATAATAAAACACTCTTAAAAAACAGCATTTTTTCTTTAAAATTACTTATTTAAGTTGATGGTGGTGAGTAGGTTCTGTTGTTCCAAATTTTACTGGTATTTATCAAGAGTAGTCAACCAAGCTTTCTTTTACTAGTTCACTGCTCTGTGTAATTGCAAAAATGCTTTTGGATATGGGTATAAATTAGAAGTCCATCAAATTTCTAGATTCAATTAATAGCTGTATATATTCAGACAGGAAAAAAATACCAAGGGTCATATTCCAGTGCTACCCAGTCCATTTAGACTAGTTCACACATTAAAAAAATGTATAAGAACAAAGAGACTAAGGATGTAGCTTGCTGGTAGTTTGCTTACCTAATATGTGCAAGACCCTGGGTTGGATCCCAAGCACCACCATTTAAAAAAAAAACAGAATGAGACTCAATTTTTAGTTCTTTATTATATAAGGTGCTGTAGTTCTAACACACTGTTTATATTTTAAATTTTTAAAAACCCACAATTACAAATTTGTGAAATAAGCATAACTAAATTAATAATTTAAAACTGTTAGTTCAATGTAAGTCATAGACATGAATTTTTACACACCTTAAAATTAATTTTTCCTGGAATTTAGACATTTGAAAAACATTTTAGTTACACCATGTGCCAGTTTGCCATTTGTCATGGAACATGAAGAGCCCAGGTGGCTGCCAATGATGTGAACTTTTCCTATTGGCCCCAAAAGTATGACTCAGTGTTGTCCTGAGGTGACCACACTTCTTACGGTGGCAAGAAAAGTATTATTAGTCTATCTTTGACAGCAGCTATCAGAAAATGTGCATAATGACACAGTTATTCTCAAGTGATTAAGTTACATAACTCTGCCTTTTCTTAAAGGATAACAAATCTTGAAAAATACGATGCCTAAAAATTAACATGCAAAAGAAAATAATTCCTAAAGGATAGTAAATACAATTAGAGATGTTTAGAATAGAAATACAATGACATTTTGCTGGTAAAGAAAAGGAACTTTCCATTTTCCATTCAGTTATTGAATACTTGACAGCACACATAATAAAGAGACCTATGCAAATATTAAACTTAAAAAATCCATTAAAATGTTTCCATTTTGTTACTTTTATTTATTTAGTCTTGTCTCCTCATTTAGCTTCTACAAATTTATTTTAATACAGAAACTTCACAATGATCATGTAATTTACATACTTTATTAAATGATTTATAAACACATATGTCACACTGCTATACTCTCAATTTTAAATAAATAAATATTCTTTGAAATCTGTGATTCCAATTACAGAGGTTTTACCTAACACTGGGACAGAGAATTGTTGGCACGAGATGCATAAGAGGGGTTGGGGATGTAATTCAAGTGGTAGAGTGCTTGCCTAGCAAACGCAAGGCCCTGAGTTCGATCCCCAGCAGCACCCCCCCAAAAAAGAAACACATAAGAACAGTGTAAGTGATGAAAAAACACTATAAATTAAGAAAACAACAGCCAAAATAAATTTTAGAAAGGTCATCACAATTAGTATGGTTTCTCAAATCTTTAAATAATTCTGTAGTATTGCTTTTTCAAACATATTTTAATGTATCAAATGTAGCTATTTGTACTTAATAAGAACCAATTTACTCTAATATATTAATTCCAGTAGTATAATCAAGATTATTTAACTAATACAGACAGCTAAGAATTATAGGATCAAAAATTATTCCACATGTAAAATTTTAGGTGCAGGTGTATTGTTCATAATTAAAATGGAAAATTATTTTGAAAGAATTACAGTAAGTAATTCAACACAGCAGCCATTTATTTAGCTCTATATAGACCTCAAAAAATACTGCACTCAAATTTGTGTTTAATCCTGTTGCACTAGACTATACTAACGATCTGCAAAGCTTTAAAAATGAGATTTAAAACCACTGAGTCACACACAGAAGACCACTGGGGAAAGTTTTTCCCAGCAGTTAATAGCATTTTAAGTATAAATGGGGCTTGGCATTATCAAAATCTTATATTCGATTATGATAAAATGAGATTTAAAGCAAACATTCTTAATGAGGGGATTGTTCTATGAAGTAGGCTTGTTGTATATGTTAATCAATATGTTCTCTAGCTTTGACACCAGTGATAAAAAGAATTTATACGGCTTTGTTCATAACGGAAATGTCCTCATAACAATGAAAATATGCAACATACTACTTCTGAGCTTTCATATATCAGGTTTTTTGTCATACTAATTTTGCTACTAAAAGATATGTAAATTTAAAAAGTCCTTTAACCCCTATGATCTCATTTGCTTACATATGATGGCATAGAACCAACAGATCTCTAAAAGTTCTTTCTCATAGCTTTCTATCAATTCATTTCATACACTGTACAGAGAACAAGAGTGTCAGTGTGTAGAGAAACTAAGAATGTTCTTTTACAAAAGAAATGCTAGAAACTGTTTTAAATAATGATGTGTTTCAATAATGGACAAAAGAACCATATCTGAAGGTTTCAAATTTGCCTATCAAACATAATTAAAACCATGCATGCTAAAGGTCTACAAAAATAGCTTTAAATTTTGTTAAGAATTTAAGGGATATGCTTATAGAAAAAGGAAGGTAATAAAAGAAAAAGGAGAAAATTTATAAGCTACTATCTTAGGAATTTCCCAATCAGAATTTGTCATGGTAAATGGGCACTGGTGCCCTAGACCTGGGAATTCACATCCTCCTAAAACATCAAAAATGTGCGCTTTACTTTTGTTACATGGCAAGTGTTTGTTAATTAAAAAAAAAAAAAAAACATGCAGTTTCGCGCCTGGCACGTAATTACTGGGACAGAATAAAATTAAGCTGAAAAATTTAGAAGGCTCAATTGTCACTTGGGGTCATTAAAGTAGAGGTAAGTAAAATCTTCCATCGTTTGTCATTTATAAACCAAATACAGGAATAAATTTAAAAGGTTCAAATCATAGAATCTTAATAAATTTTAAAGAACATATCACTCAGCTTTCTTTTATAGGAAAAGAAGCCAGAAATCCAAATTATTTACCCTGTATAGTTAACTCTAATAATCTCATGTTTTTAAGGACACGCATTTACTTTAAAACTTACACAGTTCTAAAAAATGAGTTATGAATGGCTCAGGGGCAAACCCTCCTCCCCAAGAAAATTCAAATGGTCTTCAAAGTTTGAATAGAAGTATAAAATCTGGTATACTCTTGGGCACTGTCATTTTGAAACATGTGAATATCTAAAATATTAAAGAAGTGGCAATAACAACAAAATCATTACAAACAATATTTCTCGAAAACTTTAAAGTCAACATTATTATATTGTAATGCTGGTTAAAAGAAGACTCAATAAAATTGTGTATTTTAAACATTCTTCTAACTAAATTTTATATGTGAGTTGACATCATTTACACAAGGCCAACTAATGCTGGGTATAGAGAGCATTTTCCAAGGAAAACATGAAGGGAGGTCAAAATGTGAAACCTAGGGAGAAAAACAAAACTGCTGGTAATTAAAAAATTAAAAGCCAGCATAGAAAGTTTGGTAAAACACACTTTCCAACAACCATTCTATAAAAAATGGAAACTAATTTACAGTCTTAATGTTTCTCAATTGTCCTCAATCCAAATACCACTTATGACACATGAATGAAAAAAAAGCATTGTTTTGCCAGTGGTTCTCTCTTGTTTTCAGTGATCCAAATTCAAATGAATTGATTCATTTGTTTCTTACAATTAGCAAGAAACCGACTGTTTCTCTTATGAAAAATCAATACATTCTTATCACTTAAATGGAGCTACAGTGCTCCTAAGTAGCTATTATTCCCATTGCACATATTCGGCACTTAATAATAATTTTGATCACCATGTACACAACCTGTAATGATAAAACTCTTACACTCTAATCTTCTGAAAAAGTCAGAAGAATGAAATCTCACTCATCATGAACCTTTTGATAACTCTGGGAAGTACCAGGGAACCATCTACTACTGAGATGAGGCCTATGCTGATTTAGACTTAGCTAGGATCAGCAGAGCTATCAGCAGCAATCCCTTAAGACCTTTATATTGAGTTCCCTCGCAGTAAGAGTGGGATATACCTTTCTAATCACTAGGCTGAGGCAGTCAAGTGATCATCTGACTCAAAAAATAATAATTTGGAGAGAAATGGTCCAAAAAAGCTGTTAGAAAGAGAAGTGACCACATAAATTACAAAAACTAGTAAGAGGAAATGGGCTACTGAGAGATAAACATCTGAAATCCACACATCAGATATATTTTAAAATCAATATAATCTTCTTTGCACACCATATTTTAAGGCAAACATAGCTAAGATATATGCAGTAATTTATTTCTAAGTTGGAATATTTAATTCTTTTTCACAAAGATCATTTTTAAATCCTGTATGGTAATACACTATTTTTTTTTTTGCCAGTGCCAAAATATTATACTATTTCTTCCAGGACTTAGTCATCTTGAGTAATTATTTTACTGAGCCATCCAAAAAGCACATTTTCGTTATCTCTATTTTTAAATAAAGAAACCAAAAGCTTCAAAAGTAAAGAGAGCCAGGCATGGTGGCATACACCTGTAATCCCAGCACTCTGTGAGGTCAATGTGGGAGGCCTGCCACGTTTCAGCTCAACCTAGGCAACTGTGTAAAGGCCCTGTGTTCAATACCCAGTATAGGAGGAAGAGAATGAGGAAGAGGAGAAGGAAGTGGGGGAGGAAGGGGAGAGGAAGGAAGGAGAAGTAGTAAAGAGATGAATTAAATACACACAGAAAATATAGATTTGGATTTGAGTTAGACCACAACTGGAGGGACTTCCAGTTCCAACTCTACACTACATGTAATTTGTATTCTCTTATACATAAAGTAGCTCCTATTAAGTATCTGTCCTTTTAATCTTTCTTTCTTTATCGAAATGAAATGTAGAAATGGAGAAAGAAAAAGTAAAATAGTGCGTCTTAACATACCTATAGGTGATAGAGATGTTTCCAGAGCCCTGAAAGGCATAATCTGGCATTTTCATTTGAGAAACGTGAATAACAAATTCATGGCAGCCTACAAGAAAATGGTTACTATACAATGATTTCTCTTAATGAACTTAACTGAAGAACTCATGTCTATCTGTACCCTGAAAAAGCCCCTAGAGTCTTTTTATCATCTGTATTTCAAAAGTCATAGAAATCACACAATTTGTTTCTAACATTGTCTTTAGTTATAAGACTATCTATATTACTGCAATAATCATTAGACCTATGTGTAAATTTATGAAAAGACTGCTGTAAAATTTTGAAAACATCTATAATCTAAATGTTGCCTACTTGCTCTGATATAAATTCTAATGTTCTATATTCAGTTGCTAAATACACTCCACGAACCTATTATACGATGAAAATAAAGTGTCACTTTTAATGACAAGAGAAATGTTGGCTTCCATGCAGAAAAGCAATCAGAAAAGGTGTTTTTAGTCACATTCGATTTCAGCAAACCTGTCCTAGGCAAATATTTAAATAAATACACATGCATATTTATACACATAGTCATATTTAAGCAGTTGAAAATCAATTATTACAAACCACAACATTTATTTGCTCTAATATTTTCATGCCTTAACATTCCTACACAACGTGTCTGCAGGAAACAGAAACCACAATTAGAATAAGGCATTGTTAACAAGGTTTGGAACAGCACACTCTTCTGTCCACGAGTTTAACTGCAAATCAGTTATCACTGAGTTGTAAAATAAGATGAACAAGGTTGACTTTTTTAACTCATATTTCCTGATTAGAAAAACATAATGAAAAGAAGCTAATTAAGTAAAAGAGTAATTACAGTAGAATGGAAACCAGGTATAACATTCATTCAAGAAAATTATTTTCAATTCATGATATATATTTATAAAGTTAAAAAAATATTTTTTCATGAGTAGAAAAGCGTAAAGTTTACACAGGAAAAAAGAATTAAGGCAGAATTTCTTGACGCCAAACCAAGGCCAATACTGCCTTTGTGGGAGCATTTGGAGAATTGTGCATTTTGGGTTAGCACAATGATTGGGTGGGTACTGAATGGACTGCTCGATCAGTGTATGAGACAAACCCTCACACTGAACTGCCCTATATTCCAAATGAGTTTTTCTCATTTGAAAGTGTATTATTACTAATTCCAGAAGGGCAAGCCACCAAATCTATTTCACATGAGATATTGCTTCTCCTTAGTATTACTAAGACCATAAATTTGTTAAACTTTAGTTTTTTATTTAAACAAACCTTTAATTTCAGTATCTCTTAAGATCTACGGAGAAGTTACAAAAATAGTAGTGAGGATTCCCATACACCCCTCACCCCTATTCTCCTATTTTTAATACATCACATTTATACACTGCAATTGTCACAACTAAAAAGCCAACATTGTTATATTGCTATTACACTAAACTCCATTGTTATTGTGATTTCATTAATTTTTTTCCTAATGTACCTTTTTCTAGAATATTATCCAGGATATCATAATAACAACTATCATGTCTCTTCAGCCTCCTGTGATCTTTTTGACATCTTGCTTGATTTTGATGATTCTGACCATTTTGAGTATTAGTCAGGTATTCTTTAAAACATTCCTAAATTTGAGTCTGTATAATGATTTTATCATGGTTAGAATGAAGTTATAGGTTTTGGGGGAGAGACCAAAGGGTACTTGCTATAAAAATCACTTACTACTGATGACAACCTTGATCACCTGGCCAAGTTAGACTATGCTAGATTTCTTGACTGTAAAGTTATATGCTTCCCCTTTCCACACTTATTTGCAAGTCAGCAAATGCAACCCACAATCAAGGAGTGGGGATTTAAGTGCTATCTTCTCGGTGGGTGAGTGATCTACATAAATGATTTGGAATGCTCTGTGTGGGAAATTTGTCTCTTCTCCAATTATTTATTTAGCCAGTCATTTATTTACATCAGTACAAATTCGTGGATAGCATATTTCTTTCAGGCACTAAATTGTAATCCAATACTATCTTATTTTGTTGTTCAAATTGCTACAGTTTAGCTTTTTGGGAGCTCTTGCAGATTGCCTCCTGAATCTCCGACACCTCCTCATTGTGTTTTTGAGTACGTCCTTAGTTTCTAGCACTGCAAGATGCTCCGCTCTCATCTTGCATACTCCCTGTCCAAGCCCTAGAATCAGGTATTTCTCCAAAAAGATGTAGTTCTTTCTCAAATGATCTTTGGATGTTCAACAAAAGTTACTAGGATGACATATCAAATGAGTCTGGCCTGTTACTTCTCCTAATATTTACTTTTACTCTAGTACATATCAGTTCATCTGCTCTTCTACTTTCTTGTACATACTATATGGAATTACTTCTGATCTTAATGCTTCTCATAAGTTCAAATATGTTCATTATAAGTAGGTAAAAATACAAATTTTCATTCCATTTAGTCATACTGTGTAGACATATATAGAAACCAATATTAGCCAGGTGCAGTGGTTCACATGTGTAATCTCAGCACTCCAGGAGGCTGAAGCAGGAGAACTGAGAGTTCATGCCCAGCCTGAGCAACTTAACAACGTAATGAGACCCTGTCTCAAAAAAAAAAAAAAAAAAGAAATTGTAAAGACCTGGAGATGTAACTCAGTGCAAAGGCCCTGGGTTCAATCTCCAGTACTACAAAGAAAAAAACATCTTATTATAAATTATTTTTCCTAATTATTAAAGTAAGGACATTACGCTGAATTTTATTTTTTTACTTTTTAGGAGATGGAGTCTTTTATATTGCTCGGGCTGGCCTAAAACTCCGGGCTCAAGTGATCCTCCTGCCTTAGCCTGCCCAGTAGCTGGGACCATGGGTATGCCATCTACCCAGTTTCCATTACACTGAGTTTTAAGGAATATGTAAGGAGGTGTGTTATATTATCTATGAATTTTACTTCAGGAGACACTGCATAATGTCTGTTATATTAAAAGGGTTGTTGGGTTTAAAAAGATGGATGTAAGGAAAAACAATGAAGTAGAGTACAATATGTATGCTCTATGGATTTTGACTTAAAAAATTCTAACAGTTTATGACATTTATGAAACAAGAAATTTGAATAACTACATGTTGATGAACAAATTTTGATGTGATGATAGTGTTGTTCCCTAGCTATTATTTTGCTGTATCTATTTTCTATATTTGTGGGTTGTTTTTAGGATAAATATGAGAATTAGCTAGCAAAGTAGGCTCATTTGAAAAAAACTCACACATAAGAAACTAATGCCTTTAAACATTAAGTCAGAAACATCTTAAAATTAATATAGATGAAGATATACAGCATTACCTCATTTAAAAGTCTTTTACCAGACTGCTTTTTTTTTTTAACCAAGAACATGTATTGGTACCTTGTATACATAATGGTCACATTCATCATGGTTCTTTCGTACCTGTACACGATGTATCTTGGTTTCCTCCCCTCTTCCCCACCCCTCCCTTCTGCTCCCTCCTTCCCTATTTACAGCAGGTTCATTTATATTTTTCCATTTTTTCCCTTTCCCCTTTCTTTCCACCAGACTGCTTTTTAACACAAGTTGTCAATCATTTCAAGAAAAATAATGAAATTCTCAAAAATCATCCTCCCAAATTAATTTTAATTCATGAGGATTTTAAAAGATAATGAGCACTTCAGGTGAAAAAAGTGCTTTACATAATCAAATGGACAAGGCTAAGGGAGCTTCAGAACACTAGCAATTACACAGTACAATTAATGTTTTTTACAATGTCTATTGTCCTGGGTATTGTAGTAGCTTTTATAAATAATGAACGAGTACAACCCATTTTCTTCACAATAACATTTTAAATTGTTTCCACTCACTTCATAACTTCTAGTCTAAAACAAGCTCACCTCAATTTTACTGAAGGAAAAACAATAAAATATCATCTTTGTACTTTTACTCTAAACAAATCCTACTTTATGTTCCTACATACATACCAGAATATATAATTTAGACACATATAGAAAACTATATAAATCACTTTAAAATATAATGTAGATGGAAGTTTACCTTTCACTAACATTTTATAAGTCCTCAACTGATCCAACATCTCTGGTTCCATATTTTGCATTTATTTCACAACGGTTTTTTTTATTATGATTAAATGTCTCTAGCATTTAAGTTGCTTTTGTGATTCACTAAGCCATCATATCATATCATGACTTGAGCCATGATAATGATTTCCAAACAAAACTTTTAGAGACCAATTAACATTTGTTAGATAGGTAAGGGTTTCAAAGATACGAGAACACACTGAATAAAATCTCTGAATACCAACAAAGCAAAGATAGCTATGCTAACCACTTCTGAATAAATCTGAACAAAATAAGTCATTATTCCCAATAAAATGTGAAGCGCACATGAACAACTCTTATCAGGTATGATGTACTTGTATTAGCAATTCTTTGAGGTTAAAAAAAAAACCTTCTTGGCACTGAGTTGGTAGTAGCAACAGTTTGAAATAGATTTGTGTCTATGTCTAGACTTAGCAGAGGGGAGCACCAAACTCTTCAGGTTCATGACGAAACAGAAAAGCTGTCTCCAAAACTGCAGGTATGTGTGGCATCTTTGTCACTAGCTAGAGCCCTACTCTGAGTACACACGTTAGGATGACAAACTAACCCAAGAACTATAGCCCACCTTAACAGACATTATCTACAGGCAGATACACAGTATGACTCCATGAAAATACTTTATATTTCATCTACTTATAATTTTTCAAATTAACCCAAGAACCATAGCCCAATTTAACAGACACTAGAGAAACAGTATGATGGAGAGGATGGCTCCATCTTTGAAAGTATTCCCAGATTGCTCTCATGTCACCTCTACTTCTGGTAGAAAAGCAGAGTGGAAACTATGTATCTTAGAACTAGCTAGAAATCAATTCAAATGGCATACTTAAATACCTGCCCAATAAATATTTTTATATATAAGGCAATTCACTCAAGATTTACAAGCAAAAATATCTCTAAGCAAAAGTTTCTTCATCCGTAAAGTGTGGATAATTCCAAAAATTCAGGGCTAAGACAGACATCACAGATAATGTAGGAAAACCACCTAGTACAGTACATGGTATGGTAGTAAGCACTTAATACCATTTATTATCATTCTGCTCTAACGACTGCCAATGCAATACAATGTCTGCATTAATTTAAAAAAAGCAGATATTTATCATTCACTTACATACCAGTTATTGTTTTAAGCATACCACAACAGGAAAATATGGTAAAAATTAGAAGCACCTTTTAAAATTGGTGATTCTAGGTAATACTGTTTCTCCCAATTTATAAAAATGAGAAAACTTTGTGGACGTTACTTAAATTATTCCTAAGATCACAAAGCTAGGAAATGATGAAATAAGGATATAGACCCAAGCATCTTATTCCAAAGTGCTCTTAAGTGCACTATATCACATACGTTCCCAATTTTTAAGGGGTAGAAAAGTCAGGAAATTAAAAAGGAGTCAATTCTGAAGATAATTATCTACATACCTGAACTGTGTCCTTCATGCTCAAAATTTTAAATCCAATTCAGTAAGGGGGGGTGGAGAACTGATGTTTCACCTAATTAAATCACTGAACAGATGTACCATCTCTGATGAGCTGCTTCTCTGTACTTTACCTATAAAAAGGCATTAATAACTTTTCCTTATCTCACTTTTAAGGATATTAATAAGAAATGTAGAATAAACTTGAGACATTTCTAGGCAAATGGATGCACCACCTCGAGAACATGCTCTTAAGTGAAATAAATCAGACACACATGAGTAAATATTGTACTGTTTCTCTGGTATGAGAAACCAGAAGTGTAAATAAGGACCAAAATGTATAACAGATATTGTGAAATACGAAGTGTTCAAAGTGGAAGGGGCTATCGAGCAGGGTGAGGGGGAAAGGAAGGAAGGGAAAGGGAAAAGGAAAAGAAGAGAAAAAAAGAAAAGAGAAAAAAAGAAAAGAGAAAAAAAGAAATAAAGCTGTCTTAAATAAGGAGGGGAGGTGGAGTAGAAGGGAGGGGAGTGAAAGGGGAAAAAAAAGAAAATCAAAATATAACATGTGCAGCTACAAAACCTCTATGATGAATATGATCATTATGTATACCTAAAATGTACCAATAAAATTTATATTTAAAAAAAGCAGAAATGTGAAGTGAATGAGACCTTTCCAGTTTGGGCAAATGAGATGAAGAAAACAACTAGTATAATGTTTGCAAAAATACTCAAAAAATAAAAAATATTACTCCAATAAGCAAAAATTCTAACTAAAAATACAACTCATTTTTCAGTGTGAAAAATGGCTTTTGGCAAACACAGTATTTGAAAATATGTATTCTCCTGGGTCAAACAATCCTGCATGCATTATTAGATTGATCAGCAAACCCTTCCTTCACATATTAAGAGCAATTTCCAACAGGATCCTAGTGAAATTATCACAAATTCCAAATAAATCAAATCCAAACAGGTTACCACAAATAAACTCAACACATTATGTCTAGGGACAGACTAGACAGAAAAACTATCTAATCTCAAATATTCCATAAAACCAACTTTTCACTGCATGTAGTGATTCAACATTACACTGAAAGCCAGAACACAAGGGAGTAGTCTTCTGGATAAGGAAGCATTGCACCACTGATTTAATGCAATGCCAGTGCCAACAGGCTGTCACAAAGTTCACCGTGGCACCAAATATGTAGGGAAATGGGAAGAAGCACCTAGTCTTGCCATAACACATTGGCTCTATACCATATGGAACTTGGCCAGTAGGACAACTAGCAACCAGACTACTACATCTGTTTGAGCAACATTAGCAAAAATTTTTATTTTCTCTTTTATAGGTAGTTAATACCTCCGTGGTCTGTTTTGAAAACTAAACTATAAATAAATCATCCAAAATTAAAACATGAATTTTATTCTCTGGAAGAGAAAAAAACCATAAGTCCCCAGGATGATTAAGGTTTTTGAAAATAATATAGATGGTTGAAGAAAAAAATAAGCTACAAGAAATAAACTCCCATGTACACATATAAAACACTCCAAAAATTATAACAGCTATTCAGTTAATATTGTTAACATTCGTCACTCAGCAGAATTATTTAATCATAGGATTTTAAGGGTTTTGTTAGTAAATTACATTGTAAGTAATACAGCACCTTGTATAACCAACACCTTGTTAGAAAATGAATCTTTCATAATCTTTGGTAAACAAGTTGAAAAAAAGTAAAATCCAGGATCTAAGCCAGACGTCTATTGATTTGTTGTAGGTATTACTTGAGAAAACATGTTGCAAGCCTGTTGTAAAAATAGCAGATGTATCTGAAACAAAACTAAAACTTTAAGCAAACAACAACCAAAAAGGATATTGGGGAACATTTAAAAAGGCAACTAACTTGATGTGTTTTCTTTTTATCTACCATTATATCCAAAGACTATCCAACCCACCCAATAAAACTGACTTCTAAAAATATTAGTCAAATAAATAAATATAAACCAGTCATGGATGATATTCTTGATATTAGTCATGTAACAATGTTTTTATCACGTATTAATGGCAGTGCAAACTTTGGTTTATTTAATAAACTTTTGTTTTAAAAACAGTTCTATATTGTTCCAGAAAAACTAAATAGATGTACTGAGTAGAAAAATAAATTATAGTACATTAGTAAAATTTAAAATTTAATGAGTTTATGTAAATACTGGCCCTCTTTCTCTCCTGAAATTGCAAGAGTAAGATAGTGAAAACCTCTATTAGAATTAATGATTGTAATTCAAACTGAAATCAAAGAAATTAAATGCATCTTTAAAGTCTGAAACAATTCTATCATGTTTAATAGTTATTTGTAAGTCAAATCAGAATAGAGTTGCTCTTCTGTTTTACAGCACTAGCTAGAACACATATGCCTGACAGTGTTTTAGTGAGAGTTAAAAAAAAAACAGCATCCCTCCGTTAAGGCCTTAAAATTTTCACTTCTTCTGATTTATACTTTAACACTTTGAAGATGGAGGAGGGCATGCTTTATTAGAAAAACCTCTATGTTTTGTCTACTAGCAACCATCTAGTAGCGTGTGATTCACAAAAAATCCACACCCACACTGGGCCTGTATTCAGCAAGCTAGCTTTATAGTAACTCTCTACATACATTCTTAACAAATACTCTTCAAAAATTAGTCAAAATAAACTTATATGTAACTTTTAAAAATTAAGATTTCTTTTTTTCAAAGTCAGAGGGAAAGATTGGAGATTATACAAAAAATATTGATTTAAGATGCATCGTTACTAGCTCCATTTTATTCCTATTAATAAAAATGCAAATTCAACATTAACTATAGGAAGAAGATAATGGTTTTCATTATAATGGGTTACTTTTCCATTTTACATCCTTAATTAACACATAAAGGATATTTCATTCTCCAACAGAAAAATTTTAATTTCTTATACAGTATGAGGTTTTTAAACTTTAAATGAGGACACACAAACCTATTTTATTCATTTTGCTCTACTATGTGCTCTAAAATACAGAGTTCCTTTTAAAATACCAAAAGAAATACATAATTACAAAATCTGAAGGAAGGAAACTAAATGCTTAGAAGAGATATGTTTCAATTTCTAACCTATGAAGTACTTGCTTATTATCCTGTCCTATTAAGTGACATCAGCAAATATTTATATTTATACCATGTTTATAATATTTATGGCATAAATGCAGAAGCCTCGCTAATTCATTGAAATTACTAATATTTCATAAGAAAATGAGTCCAAAACATGAATTTGGACTTTGAGTTGGCTATAGCAACACAACTATGAGAAATGGATAAGGCAGCTCCATTTCACAGTATATTCCGGCACACAACATGCAAGTTGGTACTGAAGTATCCATCAAAGCACTAGTGGGGAGGCTGCTACTACAAGGGACTTTATGTGCACTGTCATTTAGGAAAACAGAGTTGCTGACAGACCAGTAATTTGTGAATAATTTAATTTATTCCATCACTCCCAAAATATTTTCTGAGTGGCAATTTTACAATGGATACATTCTTATACATTGTTACAAAAAAAAAAGATAGGGTCCCTGTCCTTATCTAGTAGGGCAGCTACACATTAATCAAATGACCCTAACCCTAACCCTAATTTATAAGTAAAATTGACAAATGGGACGCAGGAGATATACCTGGTACTAGAATGTCAGCATATAACTGAGGATTTGGTGTGATTTGGGGAATATGAGAAGACATTCCTGATATGTAGGAAGAAAGGCTAGAGATCTGAAGGATGAGTAGGGTTTAACTAAGTGAAGAAAGGAAAGAAGAAAGAACAATGAAGTGCAAAGGCCAAGTGGTAAGCAAACATGAAGGACTGAGATGTGATGAGAATAGTTAGTCAGACATGAGGCTTGCCTCAAAGGCAATAATCAAACCTTCAAGGGTCCCATACACCATGTTAAAGACTTTGATCTTTAACCTAAACACAATGAAAAGCCATTAAGTTGTTTTTGGTTAATGAGCTTGAGAAGTGAGAGGCAAGGATCAAATAAGAATCATTCACAGGAATTCATCTTGACGGGTTTATGGATCAAACAAATAAAATTAAGATGCTATAACTATCATGACCTTGACTTAAAACATCGTATTTTGCCCTCTGTAGTAAAAAGAAAAAAGAGAGCTCATCAAATTCACCTTTTCTAACCCTAACTACCACTTCTCAAACTTCTCCACCGATGTATTAATAATTGAGGAACAGAGTGTAAGTGTATACATAATCTCAGGAGGTCTGAGGAATGGAAGAATGCATCTTTAAACAGCCTGTTGCAAGCCTAAAATTCCTATTAAGTCTCTGGTCTTATCTTTAAAATTATATTTACTTTGTTTCCTACATCATGGATATAATATGCCTGTTTGTTTTAATATTAAAAATGTTTCAAATAACTTAGCAAAAATCAATCCTTCAGCTTCTTTTGAGCACTTGGCTTTCACATCCACAGAAATATTCCATTTTAAGGAGCACAAGCCTATGCTATTCATGAAAACTATGAATTTGCCTGCTGAATGTTACCCAATACAATGATTCCGCATTGAAGACTATACTTGCTGGTTACAGACACTAAAGTGTGACAAAAATCATTAAAAATAAAGTTTTAGACTCCACTTTTTCAAATTACCTACTCTCCCTACCCCCTTTTAAAGTGGTAAAGATGCTCCAGCCTTCTACTACTCTTAGTAGAAGCTAATACTTCATCTTTCACAATAAGCTCTATGTGAGAAGTACTGTAAATCACACAGAAAGCTAAATGTCATTAAGAACAAATTAAGTTCTAGTATGAAGTTTTTCTCCTATAAACGAAAATGATAATTTATCACTGCTTTAAGAACATCATTAATATTGAAAAATCTATCCCCATTCTTCATGTAATAATTTGGATCAGTAAAATTCTAAATATCCAACAACATAATGTTAATGATGTAATTAATCTTTAAAACAACTCATTTTAACATTATTTCCAAACTATTCCTGAGAAACAGATTTGAAACAGCTGTACCAATTCAATACACATTCTTTGTGGGCTTATTTTTGGCAGCCAAAGTTTTATAATGTGGTATTTATTTAAACTCAGGACACGATGAGAGTTTTATTGTCTTTGCAAAATGCAGATTTGTTCTTGTACTTTTCTACCACCTACTTGCACTCCTCCCTCACTTTCCCTCTTCGACCCACCTCTCCTCATCAACCAGACAAACCTAGATAAATCTCTACAGTTAATCTCCCCATCTCAATCCTAGTCTCTTGCTGTACCTCTGCATTTAAGATACACCTCTTTTACAATATATCTCGTTTAAATAGTTGCTAAAACCCCATCCTTTGCATGGACCCTTTCCTGATTCACAAAATTATCATCTCTTTCCACTGGTGCTTGCATACATAATGCAGAGTTTTTAGAAATGTGCCCAGTATATTAGTTGGTACCTGTCTGTCTTGGCACTGGATTGTAAAGTCTTTCCTGACATCCCTTACACAGGCTAATTTCTTAACAGCAGACAATAATTTACTTAAAATAATCTATTAAAGCACCTTCTAAGCACATGAATTGAGTAAATAATGTCTGAGAACCAGAATATATCCACATAAATATACTCTTTATTCTTAATTAGGACTAAATCATGAGTGTTAGGGAGCAAATGTTAATGACACTATAAATAAAAATGTTTCTAGTGGACTAAACTCCACATATCAAGGTAAATATCTTTTTTGCATAAAATGACAAGAATTCCTATGCCCAAAATGTCAAACCCAAACTTGGTGCATATCTAGTCACCTTAGAAATGGAAAAAAATCTAACTTTTCAAAAGAGAATGATATGACCAATTTGATTTTTTCTTGGAGTATATATACAGCTTCAATTTTCCAACAGAAAACTATTTTCAGTATCTCTTTCAAGACAGTTTAGCTCAAATCTTTGACATTTTCTTTTATAAATGAAGATAAATCTCAAGCTAAGCTTTGAGTCCTTTAAGGAGAAAAAAAAGAATTATTAAAGATTATTTTACTTGTCAAAATTTCTTTGCCTTATCAGATACATTCTCCTCTATAGCATTTAACTTTTATACTGAATAGATCTTACTTCATTACATTTTCCTTTGTTATAAATTTGTATGGAAAACCCTGGTTTTGGTTTTTTTATACCTAAAATAATGTATTTCACTTTCTATTCTCAAGATGGCTGAGTCATAGGGCTAGAAATTAGAAGTCAGGGAATGCTTCTGGAAGCAAATGGATAAAGTTAACAGGAAAGAGTAGAGAGGTTGACCGTGGAATAGGCTGAGAAAAGGCTATTTTAAAATTTTAGATGATTTTAGGAATTATAATATAACATTGGTTGGAGCTAAGTCACAGAGAGCATAAGAGAAGACCAGCAAAGCAGGACTTGCTCAAAGACTGGAAATTACAGTCATTTTATTTGACCCAGAAAGAGAATAAAGATCACAGAAGAGTATCATAGAGGGAGCTGGTTCTAGAAAACAACTATTTTAGCCATGTTGGTATTCTTAATAGGTCTCAAAGTTGGAAAAGATGGGAGAAGAAAATTGGAATGGTTGGGTGTGAGATGGTCAAGGAAATTAATAATAAAACTAATAATAGGGGCCTTGAAGTGTTCAAAGGTTTTTGTTATATTTCAGTGAGCAAAAAAAGAAAAATAGTGGAAAAGGACTGGAGATGCAAGCAATTGCAGATTATAAAGTGTCTGCAAAGGAATAAAGAGGAGCTGAGCAACAACATTCATCGGAGCAATATACTAAGCAAAAATTATAGATACTGGCTTACCTTTGCTGCCTATGGCTTTTTCCAATAACTTGTTTGCTTTTACTTTGAAAAGGGTTTGTTTTACAATTTTATCAAAACTACAAGAGGCCTGAATGCAATTTCCAAAGAAGGTTAGTTTCGAGTGCTAAATAATGAGTATTTGGTTTTCTCCAAAAATACTTTTACAAATTTAATTTTTAACTTACTATGTAGGTTTATAAGATATCTCCAAATAGCCAAAAGTATTATTAGAATAATCTAGGAAACTGTGCATGGTGGTACAAGCCTGTAATTCTGGCACTCTGGAAGGCTGAGGCAGCAGGATCACAAGTTTGAGCTCAGTCTGGGCAACTTAGCAATTTAGTGAGACCCTGTCTCAAAATAAATAAAAACTGAGCTGGGAATGTAGCTCAGTGCAAGGACCCTGGGTTCAACAATCAATATTAACCAGTATCACACACACACACACGAATAGTCTGGGATATAACTACTTATTTTACTGACTCATAAGGAGTTTGTGTGTTCACTGCAACTAACACAACAATGTGTCATATCAAATTTTTAGCGTCGATAGAAAATTCAGTGAGTACTGGATTTTACAAATAATGGAGTTAGAAATGACCAAAAATGCAACTATTTCCTTATATTTTTACTAACAAAATATAAATTTATTTTTGCATCTCCTTGAAATATATTTTAATAAAAATAGCTCAAAATGAATTGCAACATATAAATGGCCTTTCAGAAATAATCCTGAATATATGCTACCAAAGCTCAAAATCTTGTCAACATCTTTTCCCTTCATTTCTCTCTCTGATGACAGTTTCTACACCACTTCTATAAATTGTCTAGAATCATAAGTATATGATCATGTCCATTTTGCAATGATTCCTGTTCTGTTTACTGAAGAACATAAAGCATGTACCTTACAAAGAGATTTATTACTATTTTTCATTTTGACCAGCTGAAAGCATATGCTATCTGCTTTAAATGTTAAAGATGATGAAACTGTCACATCAGGAGCATGCTCTGAAGAACTCCCACAGTGTTGTAGTTGTTCAAGAGTCTTATTCCTTCTTTGGTACTGCCTTTATTACACTATATATTACACAACATTAAATGAGGTTTAACCACCTCAAAGCTACAGCCTAAATTAGCAGTTGACTTTTAAACATTACTGTATCCTCGGAAAGGGTGAAACATATTTACAAATATCTTTTGTTAAAGTTTCCTTGGGGAAAAAAGTAGAGATGTAAAAATAAATTAAGGTAACAGTGTAAGTTACAAGTAAAGGAAATGTTCACTTCAACTATTTTTTAAATTTCATTTTCTGACACTGCAACTCAAATTTACAAGTATATGAATAGTATGAAAATTTCAGCAGTAAGCAGTTTAGGACTTGAAATAGGCAATTATATCAGTCATACTTTTCCAGTCCTTTGTTGTACAAACACACATAAATTCTATCTTGGCTACTCATTTGATCTTTTCAAGTAGCTCTAAACTGCGTCACCAACAGGTATGAAAACAATTTGTTAACTTAAATAAAATGGGCATTTAAAATAACAGCTAACGATGTTAACCTAACTTCAAAGAAGCTGCATTTTAGGTTGGAGAGATGTTTAAAGAACCAGTGTACTCGAAAACTATTAATATGTGTTACACTACGTACATCATACGTTGTACAGTACCTGCTTCAGTGGACCTAAACTATGGAGAGAACGGAAACTGCAAGAATGTAACTGGGTGGTAGGTGAAGAAGATGGAGTATGCTGCACTCACTACGAGCATCATGGGAATTTGTAAGAGGTAGAATATGAAGATAATCTGACTCCCATGGAGCCAGGATAGCATTTTGAATATTTCAGCAACAGACTCCAAGTAACCTTTTTGATAAATTCAAAGGGTTTTAATTAAGGATTTTTGCTTCCTGAAAATATTCTGGCTCTCTTTTTTTTTTTTTCCATGACAGAATCCAGATGTTTGTATCTCAGAAGAGAAGGGGAAGAAACTGGTGGGAATCTGGGAAGCTGGAATTTCAATAGCAAATATGCAATGAGAATAAGCAGCAGAAAAGGTGAGCCACTGCAGGACTCTGTCTTAGTCATCTTTATGACACTCATGGCACCTCAGCACAATGCACTGCACACAGGGGGGCAGTCGATAAATAATGAAGTAGGTTTAATTCAATTCACTCACATTTATAGCGTGCTTTGCAGTTACAAAGCACTTTCCACATATTAGGAAAAAAAGTAAAAGAGGAATAACGGGGCAAATACAGGATAAAAAGAAAGCAAAATAGATAAAGGAAGTCCACGAGAGTAAGAAAAAGGCCGAGTCAGCTGGTAAAAGATACTAGAGGAAAAATTGGAGGGTCTTCTTGTCACTTTCGGTCTTTCCCAATGATCCTATCTTTCATTGTTCTAATGTACCTGGGCTTACAAAGTCTGACTGCTAAGCAAGCCCTAAGAAGGAAGCTCTCTCACCTTCGGAACAGGCATTTTCAGAGATGGTAAGCCTTGAGTCTCCCACTCATCTACCTAGAGTTTATGCTCCCCTAAGACCTCGGGCAAAGCTCTAACATCTCACAAGTGTCTTCCACATGTGGCCAGGAACCTTTATTTCATCCCATCTGTCCACCCCTCAGCATTCCTAAAATCTTAGGGAAGAGTTGCTCTTCGGTTTGGACAGGAGAGGCCCTCTACAAGCCCCAGAACTCAGACAACAGAGGGAGGTAGTGAGGCAGGAAAGCCCGGAGACTAGAGAAAGCCCACGTCTGCGACTAGGAGAGCGAGGGTCTGTAGCTGTGATCATAGAAATGCTTGAAGATGTGAGAAATGAAGGGGTATTTCAATGTGCACTACCTTGCAGCTGGCCTTGATCCCCTAACAAAAAGCTCCAAAGCACAAAGCCTCAACCGGCCTGACCGAGGGGAGGCAAAGGACGCGCGAGTATGCGCAGGAGGGAGCCCACACATACCAGTGCAGACGCTGCCCCGAGACAAGCATGTTTTCCTGCCCCCAAAGTAGCGCGTTCCCCTAAGCATCCCCAACCCAACATGGGGAAGGGACTGCCCAGCTCTAAAAGGGAACGATCGTGTCCTGACCCCATTATGCGGTCTTAAAAGTTGCCAGGAGAGTTGGCGCTGGACAAGACACCTGGCGGGGGCAGCATCCTTTGGGGGCGTCAGGTTTCCCAGGAACAAAGGGGCCGACGATGGGGCGATCGGGGAAGCCGGTCCCGGGGCTGAGGAGCAGATTCCTCACTGAGCTAGACGACCAGGGTCCTCACGTACTACTAGCCTGGGGCACCGAGGGGAACAGGGAGTGGGCAAGACGCGCCGGGATTCCGCCGCCTGGCTCCCTGCCTCCTACCAGGTGGCGCCCGCCGCCCTCACGCTCTCCGCGCCCCTCTGGCTAGAGACAAAAGGAGACCCGGGACCCCGGTCCCCCCGCCCCCAGCGTACACGATCATCCGGTGGAAGCTCTCGTGTCAAGGTCTGCCGCGGCGGGTGCCGCTTCCTCGTGCGGGGACCCCGCGCCTCTGTACCGCCTCGCCCTCCCGACGACGGGCATTACCTTTCATCCAGTCCACTACTTGACTCGGAGACCATTTGCTCACTGGTTCCATTATCAGAGCCATGGGCACGGGGCTGATTCCGCGCGGGGCGCGGAGCTCGGACAAAACGAAGTCAGCAGCCTGAGCCGCCCTCAGGTGGTGTCCGCTGCGCGCCGCAGCCTCCCAGGGCGCGTGGCGCGGAGAAAGCGGCTTTTGTGTGTCGGGTCTCAAGGCTGTAATGTCTCTCAGCCGACCGCGGGCAGCGGGGCGGGAGCGGCGACCGGGAGGGAGACGCGCAGGGGTCGCGGCTCCGCGCCGGGTCTGCACAGTCCCAGCTGAGGCGGCGGCGGCGGCGGCTGCCTCCGCCGCTCCGCTCGGATCTCTGTCCCGGCGAGGCTTCAGTTCATGGCTCGAGCCGGCGGAGGGTCGCCGCGGTCAGGGACGGAGCCACCGCCGCACGCCCGCAGCCAACTTGCCCGCTCGCCTCGCGCGCGCGCGGGAGTGAAGCCCCCAGCACGACTAGCCGCCTGGCGGAAATGACGAGGGGCCTCCTGCCACCCAAATTCTCTCTCTCTCTCTCTCCCTCTGTCTCCCTCTCTCTGCAGCCCGGAGACGCGGGGCGCGCGCGCCACGAGCCCCCCGCCCGCTCGCTGCCGTGCGGTCCCGCCCCCGGGGCCGTCGGGAGGAGCGCGAGGCGCGTGCGCGTGTCGGCACGAGGCCCGAGCTTAGGGTCTGTCTGGCAGGCTGGCAGGTGCCGGCAGTTCGCAACGCAGCATTCCCGCCCTGGGGGCCGCCCCGGGACACAGGCGCGCAAAGAGCGCGTGCGCGGCGCCTTGAGCCCCAGTCCGAGCCGGGGTTAGTAGGGTGCTGGCGGCGGGAGCTCAGCTCCGGGGGCCCCGGAGGGGATTCGGCGGCAGTGGTAGATAGAGGGGCGGCCCACCAGTTGAACGCTGACAGCGGAGGCGGCTGAGGAGGTACGGAGGAGGACCCCGCCAAACGCAAGGTTACAGAGAGCTGGGCTTTCCTAGCTCCTACCCTACCCGCTGCTCAGTGGGCTCCTGATGTGATTTCCCAGCCCCGCGCACGACCGCGGAGATGGAGGCGTGGACTGCCGTGGACGCGAACCCGGCTCGGCCAGCCAGAAACGCGGCGATGACGAGGCAGGAGGACCAGTGCTGTGGAATCTCTCCCGTGCTAAGAGGGGACTGGGAAGAGGGGCATTGAGCTGTCACGTGCGAGCTGCTAGTCTTGGCGCTCCAGAGACTAGTTTTCCCCACCTACCTTTTCAAAAGGCTCTTTTGGGTTTTCAGCCAACTCTTCCAAACTAAAAGCTCCCAGTACCCATTTTAAAGGATATCATTTGGTATTCAGATGGTCTTATATAAGAACCAAAGCACAACAATGGAATTTAAAAGGAGTGACAATTTGTAAACAACACAATTCTTCCAAACCTTGTTTTCTTCAAAAGTCTTGCATAGTACATGCAACCCTCAGTAAAATATAGCTAATGAGACTTTACTTGAAACAACAAATAATCCTAGAGATTACCTATGCAAACCACCACTATTATCGGTGTTCTCTCTGCATAATTCTTAAATAGCCCCATTGAGTAAAAGAGAAACTTTGTATTTCTGTAATCGTTTTAGTAACATTAGTAGGTTTTGCCGGTTCCTTTGGTAATCATTTTCTCTAGCTCAATTTTCTGAGATGCAGAACTGCCACTTTTTTCAATTGTCATGAGTTAATGACACCCTCTAACACACAAAGGGTTGAAACAGCAGTAGTTAAAATATTGATGTTTCCATGCTAGCTAGCGATACAAAACAAGTAAAATTCAGGAGATGTGTATTTAGGCTTGTTGTTTTACTAACAATCCAAACTTTAAAATATTTGTGAAATTTTAGAAAGAGATTTAGAAGATGAGACAAGTCTACACTCAGGACACAGTGGTATAGCACCTCCCTTTAAAAATCTGGATCATGACTGTGATTTACAATTTTTCCTTGGCTGACCAAGTGTGAAAAATTTTGTATGTTACAGCTGAATGTAAAAACATGTCACTGGTGTTTAGACAAAAGATCATTTCCAGTAGCATTAATTTATGGAGTAGCTTTGTATTAAAAATGGATAATTTTGAATGGTTAGGAGTTACAGTTGTAGAGAGCAGTTAATCATCATTTTCCTAGTACTGGGGGTGTGGCTCCTATCCCCAAATCTATTACACATAGTTCAAAAAATGTTGAATAAATTAATAAGTTGTTAAAAGGTTAAGTAATTTGAAGTCATAATGCACGATTGTAATACCAAGTTAAGGTGACTCCAGAGTATGAGCTTTGAAAAACAGTAAAAAGATTTGTATCAGTGTCAGGAAGTGAACAGTACGAGTGAATGGAAGGTTTATTGAATACTAACTGAATATATTTCATCAAAATATCAACTACAAAGAGGCCTGAGAGTCACCATGAGGGTTCTGGAGTGTTCCTGACCAATACCTAACATCAAGAAACTGAATTGCAGGACATAATGCAAGCAGGTTAAAAGTGAGACATCACTTGCATGATGAGTAGACTATCAACTGAGAAAAATACCAAACACTGGGATTCAGTAAAAATAGAGCGATGTGTATTTCATGGGGAAAAAAAAAAAAAAGAAAAAAGCCAACAGTGCCAAAGAAGATAGTAAGCAAAGAACCCAAAGAAGGAGGGTTTTGAGTATAATCCTACCTCAGAATAAATTTGTACATTTTCTCTTCCTGTTTATGTTACAATAAAAAATTTACTTTGTGTAATCACCTAAAATAATAGAAAATAAGTCTAACAACTAAAACTAAGCCAAAAATGTGGGTTAGGAGTTATACTCTCTAATAGAGTTCACCAAGGCCTTAAGTATTTGTTCTAAATCCTCTTTCCTCAGGTTTCTTCCACAAAACATAGCATTTGCCTTTGATTTTGACAATATAGTCACATCAATTATTTCACTTAATCTGTTCATAACATGACTAGCTTTTCACTTTAAATAGTTTTGATTGGGAGGATAAGAGGATTAAATCATCATTGCTTTCATTTTTTTGTTGTTAACTACAAATGACTCAGCTAAATACTTCCTGCGCTTTTCTTTCTGCAACTTTTCAAATAAACTAGTTTTTATATTATTTTTTCTATTTTTCAAAATTCAATGCCTTGCTCCATTTTTGTAAGTATAAAATAATGTGATTAACTACAAACTTGGGCAGCTTAATTTTGCCTTAATGCACTATACAGTCTCAAAGATTGAGGGGAAAGTATTTTGTCATAAAATACACATCGAAATATAATGTACTAAATGGTATGATGTCATACATACTTCAGTCTAGATATAAACGCAAAACAATCTTTGGAAGCAGCCTCAGATTCCTTTTGAAAGCAAGCAGAGTAGAAATATGGTTAATTAAATTAATTTGAGACATAATTTTCAAGATGTATGCAGCCGTATCAGAATGAATCATTTGAGATGCTCTTTTTTATTATTTTTGGAGTTTTTAGAAATGATCTATTAGTCCTACTTATGCCACTGGTTGTTACAGTTTTGTCTTTTTTGTTCTTCTCCCTCTAGATTTTCATTAAAAACCTCTTTACCAAAATGTTAAGATTTTATAGTGTAATGATTATTCTGATTAACTTCAGATACAGACTTTACATGTGGTCCTCTAATTGGAATATGGGTGCCCAGTGGATCTGAGTTTAAAAGTGACCTGAGATAGTACTTCTGTTTTGGATTTTTAAAATATGAGCTCAGATAGGAAAGGATCTTCCATTAAAGAAGGACTTTCAAGGCTTTGTCTCTTTGGAACCAAAGAGAGAATAATGTAAATGTTTCTTCTGGAGCTGATAACTGAGGACTTCTGAGTTCTGTATTTTCCAGATGAGCCTCCCCTACAAGGGTCTTTTTTTTTCTTTTCTAAAACTGTATTTTAATGGTACATTTTAGATACACATAGGGATATCATTCATCATACGGGATTTGTACCTGTACGTGATATAAATCTTGCTGCTGCTTTTTTTCCGTCCCCCTCCCCTCCTTTCACCCCCTCCCCCTCCTCCATCCTTATTTACAAAAGCTTCGTTTCCATTTTTTCCTTCTGTTCCTATTTCTCTTATCCCTCCGTTCCTTTCCCCCTCCCCCTCCATTGTTCCCCTTCCCATTTGGACAATTTCTTCCCCTTTACTTACCTTTCCTAATACAAAGGCACTTGCTCTGCATGAGACCTCAGACTGCCATGCAAGACATCTTTTACTGTTTTCAGTTATTTAAATTTTACACAAAATATCTTGCAAAGCCTTTTCTGATTTTCCCAGTTTGCTTAGATTTAGTATTTTTGCTATAGCTGTCTTTAATTCTAGATGTTTTGCTTTCTTAATGAGTGATATTTTATCCTTAGTTTTTTTCTCACTTTTTGTTTTTGAATGGGCTGATCACTACATCATAGAGAGAACAACTATACGGGTAGTCCATGACCGAAAATAGAGAAAATGATAGGAGCTCAGTTTTGCAAAGATCTTTCCTATAATTTCAAAACTATATGTTCCATATTGGTCCATGTTGTATGCCTTAATGAGGAAAAAATTAGGTAGGCAATTCTGAAAAAACTAATAGTGATAAAACATAAATTATTACCAAGAACAATACAAAAACATGATCCAGAGAAACCACAGCAAAATTTCTGGACCAATATTGTTATTTTCTTACCAGTGTAATTCAACTAACAGCTATGAATTAATAAGGAAAGCGTCCAATGTAAGCAACCACTTGATCACAGTCTAAGTTTCCAATTAGTACATTTAGAAACAAAGGAGCTGAATGAATCACTCCCTTCCCCCAAATTCAACTATAAACATCATCTTAATGGTTACCTATGTTTCCATTTTCTTAAAAGAGGTAGTAAATGAAATAACAAAAGCCTAAGTGATCGCCCCTGCCCGAGGTGGCAGAACTCTGGTGCCAGTGAGAAATTCAGTAGGAGGTACCTGAAAGTCAGAAGTGGCTGCCCTTCAAATTCAAAGAGCCTGAGTTACTACATGCTCCTTTTTGCTCTCTTTTGCCCTTTTTGCCCTTTCTGCCCTTTTTCCCTTTCCCCTGTCCCTGCTACTACCTGCCCAGTGATCTCCAATAAACGTAGCTACTTACTAGGGAGCATATGCTTCACAGTTCTTTCCTGGCCCTACACAAGAACCCGAACTATTTTTGGCCCACTCAACTGTAACACAATTATCAGAGATGCAAGTTGTAACACTTTAACTGTCAATGGGCCTTTAGTGCACTGCTCTGGCCAGATCTCCCATTAGATTTAACTGGGAGAGGAAGCACCCAGGGAAGATAAGTAAATTAATAGAATCCTTTCTTTGTTGTTGTGCCTCTAAGGCAAATTGTATTAAATCATCCATGTTTTTTCTCAATTAAGATTTACAGCAATCTTCTCTAGGTGAAAAGAAAATGCCTCGAATTGAGGTTATCCCAACAGAGTGTGTTTGTTTGTTTGCTTATTTGTTTGTTTGGGGGGAGGTCTTTCCAGTGCTCACCTATGCTACATTGATCACACTCCATTGAAAATCTCAGAGCCCACCAAGATTTTTCTAACACGTAAAGCCCTAGCCCACTATGGAAGGCTGCCACCATTAATGAAGAGCATATAAACTCATTCAAAAACATTTTTGAGCACTATCAATGAGTTAACCCAAATTGTATTCTTTGATCAGAAAAAATTATCTTGATTTTGTGGATATAGATGGCCAAAATTTTCATAGACTGGTAAGGAAAACAGGAACATCCAGAGTTAATTTAATAGAATAATGTGATAAGTGTAAGAATGGTGTGCCTGGTGTTATGCAAAGAGGAGTATTCAACAGCTAGAAGAAAGACTATATGGATGGGATAATGCCTGTTCTAGGTCTTAAAGTTGGACAGCCAAGTAGTAGTACGAAAGAGGGCTTCTAGGCAGAACAGTGTGAACAAAGTTATAGAGTACTGAGTATAGACACCTGGGTGGCTGGAATTAAAAAGCAAATCAAGAGGTGACAGATGAGGTGGGAGGGGTGGTGATAACAAGATTATTGGAAAAAATCCAGATTAGACAGAGCCATTTAATGATTTTAAGCAATGAAGCGACTTAGTCATATTTATGTATTTTGTACACAGTATATATATTTATATATATTTATATATTTGTATACAGTAGTCTGATAGCCATGGAAAGTATATATGTCAAAGGGACAGATGGGGGAGGGGAGTATTCATTCAGAGGATGTGGCAATAGACCAGTGAAGTGATGACTCAGTTCAGAAATTCAGCTGTGGAGGTGGTGATGGAGAGATGGATTTAATATCCAGAATAACTTGGTGATTGTTTAGATATGGGAGGCTATATAAAAAGAATCAAGAATGATTCCCAGAATTCTAGATTGGTTGAATGGGTAAATAATTTCTTCTTCATATAACATACAAAACAGACAGAGCATACTTGGGAGGAGGAGGTAATCTGAAATATTACTTCTGTTTTTGGATATTTTAAGTATGAGGTACCTGTGAAATAGTCAAGAAGGGGTTTTCAGCAGGCAATTTCTGCATTCACGTGTAGGAATATGAAGATCCATATGGGCTGAAGATACAAATTTGTGAGTCATTACTGAAACAGGAGTAGGAATGAGACAGAGATAGTGAAAGATGCTGATAGAGGAAGTACACAGAAGTGCAAGAGAAGTAAACATAAGAAGAATGCCGTGTCATGGTAGCCCAGTGAGCAAGGAAATTCAAGAGAAAGGAATGGAAAATGGTGTGAAGGGTAAAAGTGATGCTCTTGCAGTAAGAACTGAAAAAAAATGGTAGTTTTATCAGCTTTAGATATCCTTCACCATGTTATTAAGGTCTGTGAAAGAACTAGATGTCAGAGGAGGGAGGCTTGGTGCATAAGGCATTAACTTTTTCACACACTGATTTTTTTTTTCTAGCTTTCCTTATAACCTAGCTATGTATATTTTTGTATTGGGGTGGCTCCACAATGAATGACAACTCATCTCCAACTTACTCATCCTCACTTGGATTACTGTTTCCTGATGAAATAGAGATAGATACTCATATCTGTTTATACTTTCATCATTTAGAATGACCACAACCTTTACACTAGGCTAGCTTTGAAATCCACGCCCCCCCCCATCAGATCTGTAGAGGTACAGCTTTGCTATGGCACCCTGGTAGTCTTACACAAGCTCCACATAGGCCATGAAGACGAGGATCAACCACACCATGGTGTCTGTTTGAGGAGGATGGTCTATGATCCTCCCCAGAACAGGGCAAGATTGTCTTGTGAGGGACTAGTTTACCACCCTAACTCCGGTGAGGCATGGGACTTTCCTTCCTACCCCAACTTCAGGTATGGCTTCAGACTATTAAACTGTTTAGCTGTAGTTCAGAATTAGCTTCTCAATGCCAGTGGCCAATCACTTGCAGTGTTTGTAATCTGGTCCCTCAGATTTGGTATTACTCTATGAGACTAGGGATATGAAGGATTGACACTGTGCCGATTTTGCATTGCTGTGTATTAATAAACTTTCTAAAGCCAATTGGGGTTGTTGTCTTCTTACTAACTGAATCTACAGAAGTGTGATAGGTCAATTTAGCAGCTGCCACCCATGCTGCAGATTAGGATTGTTTGACTCCTTGTCATAGATCTGATCTAGGAAGTCCATAAATACTGAAATGAGTGAGCTCTGCTGAACTTTTGCCTGGATAAACTAGGCCAGTCCAGCATGGCCTAGTAAAGCAGCAGCAGCAGCAGTAACAACTTGATTTCAAATTTGAAAAGACTGTGTTTTCCCCAATCCTAGGGCTCCCTAAGATTATCTCATAATTAATAATAACCATGTGGAAATGATACAGCATAACAAACAAAACACAGACCCTGATCTAAACCTTGTCTTCTGAATTTTGACTTCATGAATTTTGAAACATCTAGATTTAGAGTACTCTCTCACATTCAAGATGTTAGGTCCTTTTTCATCTGAACATTTAGCAGTAGTGCTAAATGTAGTAGTGCTTACTTTGTAGTGGCAAATGTGAACTGGAAAAATTGACACTAGATAATATCAAAGGTCCTGTTTATAAGATCACTGGTCCATCTCTGTAGACAGATCAAAATTTTTAATGTGAAAGGCGTTTAAGATAAGAAATCAATTGTTCGATCTTTAGCTAATAATTGAAAGACCACAGATGAATAAAGATGGGGAGAGGGAAAGGAAGCCTTTTTTTTCTCCAAAGATATTGTCTTTTTTTTCTCAAATAGGTCTTATTTACTTCTAGGAAGTAAATAGGAAGTAAATAGGAAGATTGACTAATTAAGGATTTTCATACCAAGTGGAACAAATCAGCTATTTCTACCGATGAGGAGCTGTATCCAAGAAGAGATAGAAGAGGGTGTTTGTCGCTGCTTTTGACATTTTCTGGATTTTGCAAAGAAACAGTTATTTTAATGATGTAATGGAATATTTTAGTTTGTTACTTTTAGGAACTATTTCATATCTTTTGAAGCATAATGTAAGCTATTATTTATTGATTTTTCAACATGAGCATCTACTCTGCATATGCCCTATGATAAGTACTGTAGATTAAAAAATGAGTAAAACATTTTTGGTTGCTGTCCTCAAAGCAGGTAAATAAAACAAAGCATGCAATGGATACTTTTTACATAATGTAAGAAGTGAAATAACAGAGGCATTCAAAAGTATTATGGGTGTATTTTGCAGTATGAAAATATAAATGCATACCAAATAAATCAATGCACAAATATTTCTCTAGATTAGAAGATGACAATGTAATTTGTATGTATAATATTTTGTCTCCACTCTTTGAAATAAAATTCGTTAAATATTTACTGTGTACCAGGCCCTGGTACCATTTCCATTACATTTGGTAGTTTGCACATGGTGCTTAATCCAGTCCCGATAGTATAAAGAGTTTGAGGTGATTATGGAACAGAAATGAAATCAGTGGAAAAAGGGCATGAAAAGAGACTAGAGAAATAGCCTGGAAGTGGAGAAAACAGAATGCATAGCCCTTTTAATAACTATCTTGGAATGCAGTGAAAAGAAATGAAGACTTGTAAGCAGATCATTCAGTCCAACTATACAAGTACTGCTCAGTATGTTCCCAAAAGAATTAAAGTCAGTGTATCTTAGCAATACTTGCATGCCCACATTTATTGTGACTCAATTCACAGTAGTGAAGCTGTGAAAATGGCCTAGGTACCTGTCAACAGATAAATGGATACAGAAAATGTGGTATATATGCAGAATTGAATATTGAGCGCTAAAGAAAAACAAAATCATGTCATTTGCAGAAAAATGGGTGGAACTGGAGATCATCCTGTTAAGAGAATTAAGTCAGACTTAGTCAAATATCGTGTTTTCTCTGAAATGTGTGTTGAGGGGAGGAAAGAGGGAGAGAGATGACAAGATGAAAGTAGAATGGAGAGTATTAGAGAAGAGGAAGTGGATCAAGGAAAGAGGAGATAGTGGGGATGAAAATGATTAAAGTATGTTATATGCATGTACACATATGCCAAAATGAAATTCACTGTTGTGTGTAAATTATAGATACTTTAAAAAGATTTGTAAGCAGATCAGAAATGCTTTATATTTTTAAATCAAGGAAGTATGTCCACTTCTAGAAAGGTAGACATACTTTTCTCTATACTTTGCACTAGGTACGAATAAAAACCCTGGAAATTATACGTAAACCTAAGAAGACTGAAAGATGGAGAGAAGAAAGCAGACTATCAAGGAAACTCAGACCCAAGGAATGATACGGCACAGACTTAAAAGCTAAAGAAGCATCCAGGGTACAGACAAGAAAAGGACCAAGAAAAACCTGTTCCCTCTATCTCAATGACTAGAAAAGGGGGTAGTCTAACAAGACAGAAACATTAAGACAATAAACATTTCACTTCTGTCCAACACCACAGAAGAAACTGTGCCTCAACCACAACCCATGCCAGCGTAGACAAAGTAGGGAGCCTAGATAACTACATTTGCCACATTGTAGCAAAGCAACTCAACACCTGTGCCACAGTAATATAAGAGAAGACCAAATAGGAAAAGGAACTTTCATCTTTGCCCATCAGTAATAACTCCCCATTCCTCTGGAATGTCAGTGGAACTTGGACTTTATTTCCATCCCTCTGAATGCCAGTGGAGCCTGGCCTCTATTTCCATCCAACAGTAATGGAATGTACCCCTACCCACTGGGATGGTAACAGAGGAGTCCTTTTGATAGTCTCAGAGTCCTTTGGATGGTAATAGGTGAGTCCCTGTGGAAAGTCAAGATTTTGACCACTGCCCTGCACTAATGAGGCCCACACCCAACCCACAATGTCTACAGAAATCAAATGTTAAGTGTAAGTAAGGAAATACTCTTACCCATCCCAGCCAGGGAGATATTAGCGGAAGCAAGCACAAAAGTTAGAATGCCAGCCATAGCCTAGGAGTAATGAAAAGCCCCAGCTTCAAGTATCAGTGAGGATTGAGTTTGTACCCTAAAGTTTTGCCACACCTGGCTGAAAGAAGAGAGTAACCCTGCTTACCTTGGTGGAGCAATATCACAAAAAGCCAATTAAAGGTTTCATCTGAGATCCAAAAGCGAACTCCTGGAAGTGGCCTGTATGCCCCTCAACAGATGACTGGATAAACAAAATGTGGTATCTATGCATAACGGAATACTACTCTGCTATACAGAATGACAGTTTTGAGGCATTTGTAGGAAAATGGATACACTTGGAAAATATAATACTGAGTGAAATAAACACACACACATGATACCATATGATATGTCTCATCTGAGTGAGGCAAAATGCGAGCAAAGAAAATGACAAAGGATGGACAGAAATGGACAAAGGGACAGATCTCATCCAATAGGGAAGTGCTCAAAGGAAGCAAGGACAAGAGATGCGGAGGAGGGGGAGGGGAAGTGAGAAGAATAAAAATGTGCCATGTACAGGATCCTAATAACTCCAATGAATGTAAACATTATATGCCATAGGATGAGCTAAGACAAATAATATCAGTATGTACGTAAAAGGTGATAGAGGAGTCAGAGGAGGAGGGGGGAGGGGTTAGGAAACACACTGGAGTTGTGACAATGGGAATTACAGGTTCTTTGTTCCATGTCAATCTTAACCACTAATCTTAATCACTAATATCTTAACATTCAATTATCTTAACACTCAAATGACACATCACTTTTCAAAACAAGAATGCTTAGGCTACAGAAAGTAGTCCACAGTAATGTGTACCGAATAAAGGGTCTACAGGAATTCATAAAGAGCAAAGAGTCTATAGGAGTTCATAAAGAGTCAGCGCAGGTGGTTAGGTACCAAGTTGATGAACTGGTCACAGTGATGTCAAGGTGAAGGGTCCAGACAATGTCAGGATGAGCACCATCGATGGCAGGAGTTCTTGTGCTGAACTGAGGCTGGAGACAGCTGGGAGTTCGTTGCCTGGCAATCTCTTGAGCAGAGGTCACAACGAATGTGCTGGAGTGGTCCGTGGTGAGTAACAGATCAGCATGCTGTCCTGCAATCTGAAGTGCCTCTCTTACTTGTGTCTAGGTTTCTCTAGTTTAATTCTGTAAGTTTGGATGTATCTTGTTACTCCCAACATAAATCTTGTGGTTGCTTACTTGTACAAACAAGTTGATTTTCAGTTGTGTCTTGTCCTGAGTTACTCTGTTTTGGGTATGCCACATACATAAACTTCACTTAAATTGGCAAAATGATAACAGCAGTGGATGTGATAAGTTATACAGAATGTAATGCCAAGAGTAACCACTAAAAAGACTTTAAAAGAGAATAACTAAAAAACTATGGATAAAACAAAAATATTCAGAAATATTCAGTTGACCCTCAGGAAGGCATGAAAAAGAAAACAGAAAAATTAACAACAGAAGGAACAAACAGTACACAAAAAGACAGACTTAGATATCAACATATTAATAATCATATTAATAATTACTTTAAATATAATTGATCTAAATATACCAATTAAAAATAGTGCAGAGTGGACTAAAATACATGACCCAATTATATGCTGTTTGTAAGAAAGTCACTTCAAATATAATGATATAAGAAAGTGGAAAGCAAAAGGATGGAAAAAGATATATTCTGCAACTATTAATTTTTAAAGAGCAGGATTGTTATATTAATGCCATGTAAAATAGATAGGGGAGAGGAAAACTAATGGAGAAAAATAGATGTGCTGGTATACTCATTTTAGGCTAAACAGTCAAGGGAGACTTTCGATAGATGATGGAAAAGCAAATGAGCATCTAAATATATACTTTAATGTTACAATGGTAAGTAATACGGAAGTTTAAAATAATGATATAATCACAGTAGGGGAGGTGAATGACACAATAGAGGTATGGAATAAATTAGCTAAATACTCTTCTGCCGTGACAGAAAGTACATGGATAATGGCCCAAATTACCAATATATTAATACAATCAGTTTAATAAGTTAAAATAGAAATACTTAAAGATGGGCAGGTGATCATGACAATCTTATTGTAAGTCCTTCTAAACCATTTGATTATTAAATCATGTGCATATATTACTTTAGTAAATATTTTAAAATATTTAAAAAAACCAAAAGTTTCTTCTGTAACTGCAGCATAAAAACTGGAATTCCTTGCATGATGGTTGAAATCACTTATAGGATGACTCAAACCTAGCTTTATCTTTCTATTTCTCTCCAAATCCCAGCATACTTTATGTTTTAGCCACATCAAGAAACGTAGTTTTTCTTCTCTTGCTTTCTCTCCCTCAAATGCCCTTTTCACTCCTTAAGACTATATTGGAAAGTAACTTCTTGTATGGAACCTTTCTCTACTCAATCACCCTCCCACCCTCAAGGGTAGAATTGTTAACTCCTTATCAGTCATTTTTATTCCACTTATATATGCTGCAAGTGTGCAATATACCTTTAGAGTTTAAGTAAAATAAAGTGTAAATCTGGAAATTCAAAGTAGAAAGCACTTCACATACTTATAAGGAAATGTGAAAGAATGTGCATGTAATATAAGAATACACGGGCAAGCACATTTAAAAGGTAACATTTGTTAGTAGGAAAGTACAGTCTGTCCCCGTGGCAATTCTAATGGCGCGCATTTCTTGACAACTCCTCCTCTCTCCCTGACTTCATGAAGATTCACCATATGTTTTCTAAGTCAGAAACCTTATTTTTAGAACGATACATTATTTCTAAGCTTGACTGAAGCAGCATATCTTCTCTAGTTGGAGAACATCTACTTTTTCCTATGTCATACAATTATAAATTCACCCATTTTGCATGAGATTTAGAATCTGACAGAAGAGACAGAAATCAGTGGATGAGAATCTGATAGCATTTTCTTGCTTGTCAAGAAAATCTTTTTTTTTTCAAGCAAAGCTCCTGTATAAGGGCATAATTACGAAGCTTTCTTCAATTAGCATGTGCTTATGTTTAATATTCTACAAAACAATCTTATTTTGGTTTATTTTATGGCAAATTACCACCAAGATAAGGAGAGCATTATTATTAACTTTGTTTTGAATGAGTCCATATTTTTAAATGACAAAATATATTTAAAAATCACCGAAAATCATATAAATGTAAGGTAGTAATATTTAAAAACATAAAATATGTAAATATCAAGAGTTGGTATTTCTGATACAATAACTTTTAGAGTACCAGTTGTCTAGCAGTTTGAAAAATAAAGATTGAAGGCTTTATATCTGCTTAGCTACTAATATGATTATGTAAGTTCAAAGGGCAAAATTAAAGATATTTTCAGTAGCAAACTTTTTTCATTTAAGTATCCTTATCAAAATTATTTCATAGAGCTAGTTGCATAAATTATATTCTTACAATTTATATGAAAATGGATTTTGCATAAAATTATGAGAAAAATGACAAATTCATCAGAATATGTAGAATTGCCAAGTGCTGTGAGAGAGTTGGACCTTCTGTCTAACTTCAAGTTCAGAGGTCTGTATTATTAGGTAAAGCAGAAAGCAAATTAATCCTTGGTATTTTCATCTGCAATGTGGGGATTACTTTCTCTTAGAATTACCATGAGGCTCAAATGAGAACAAGAATTTTTAAGAAGTCAGTGTAAATTATACAAATGTAAGCTAATATCATTTAAAAGCATAAAATATGTAAATATCCTCAAATTGGCAACTGCTTTTTTTTTATAAGGACAATTTTGAGACTCAAAATGCATTTGAGGCCATGCCTTTCTAGTAAAGTTGATGCTTTAACTAACTAATGCTATTTTTGGTTAAAGAAAGAAAAAAAAAGAATAGCTGTAAAATAGTCATCTTTAAAAGCATGCCACAGGAAATTACTGAAGCCAAAGTTTTATAAGTTCTCAAAATGTTTTGAATTACATCAGTATCCTAAAAATGACTGTATCGAAGGCTTTACACTAACTTAGTATATTTCTTTAGTTACATTTCTTAAGAGAACTTGTTTATCTGCCTTCTAGAAATATTTCTATATAATCTTCTAGATAATTCTATTTTCATTCTCCATGTTTGGTTCAAGATACTACTCTGAAAAATTTAAAGTGGCATACAAAACAATAAAGTAAATTCGCATCTGTAAAATGAGACATATGCTGAGTCTCATGCTCATTAATTTTTTTGTTTGGGTATAAAAAGGTAAATGAGGGCTGGGGATTTAGCTCAGTGGTTAGAGTGCTTGCCTTGCAAGCACAAGGCCCTGAGTTCGATCCCCAGCACCAAAAGAAAAAAAAAAAAAGAAAAAAAAAAAGAAAAAAGAAAAAGTTAAATGAAAAGTCAGCTCTTGTAAAATATTCCTTTTGTCAGAATTACAGTAAAGATTGGAAGAGGAGGAAAGGAAGTGGAGAGGAAGATGTTTGCATTACCAAAGTACTACTTCACTGCTGACATATGTAAATGAGTATCTGTGCAAAACAAAATTGCCTTCAAAAGTTAAGCCTTTGTGTTTATTCTGTACATATGGAAATATAGGCTGGATGAACATTAGACCTTGGGCTTTTCTTTGATTAGAGACTTTTTAATTACTAATGCAATCTTCTTTTTTGCTAGCTAATGATCTGTTCATATTTTTATTTCTTCCTGATTTAGTTTTGGCTGATGATCTATTTCTAGGAAATTAATCCAATTCTTGTAGGTAATCTAAATTTTTGGTTTATATGTAATTGTTCATAGTAGTCTCTTTTGATATTTTAAATTTCTATAATATCAGTTGTAATATCTCATCTTTTATTTCTGTTTTTGTCTTCTCTCTATTTTCTTGTTAATTCAGCTAAAGATTTGTCAATTTTGTTTATTTTTCTAAAAAAAAAGATAACTCTTAGTTTCCTAGATTATTTCTATGTTTTTCTGGTCTCTCTTTTGTTTATTCTGTTCTAATCTATTATTTCCTTTCTCTTACAAAGTTTGCCCTTAGCTTTTTTTTCTGCTTTTTTCTAGTTTCTTGAGGAATAATGTGTTACTAGCGTAAAAACTGACATATTACCTGGTGGAATAGGATATAAAGTCCAGAAATAAAGGTAAGTATTTTAGAGTCAGTTGATTTTTGACAAAGGTGCCACATATACGTAATGGGTAAAAGATAGTCTCTTCAATAAATGGCATTGGAAAAACTGGATATCCACCTGGAGAAGAGTGAAATTGGACATTATAATATGCTATATAAAAATCAACTCAAAATGAATACAATAGTAAGACCTGAAAATGTAAATCTACTAGAAGAAAAATAGGGGAAAATCTCTGACATTGGCGTAGGAAATAATTTCTTGGACAGTCCTCTAAAAGCACAGGCAACAAAATCAAAATAGACAAATGGGATTGCATCAAACTAAAAAGTGTCTGCAGATCAAAGCAAACAATTACCAGTGAACAGACAACTCATGGACTAGGAGAAAATATTTGTAAATTATATATCTCATAAAGGGCTCACATTCAAATGTACAAGGAACTCAGACAACTCAATAGTGAGTCATATGGTCTGGATTTGGCTTGAGTGTGCCCAAAGTTTCATTTGCTGGAGGCTTGTTTATAGTATCTCAGTGTTGAAGTAATAGACTAAATTAAAAGGTGTGCTCCAATGGGAAGGTATTTAAAATATGGGGCACCACCATTGGAAGGGTTTAATGAAAGTATTACAGAGTAGATTATTTCTCATAATAATGGTTACTATGAAGGAGGGTTGATTATCTCAGCTCTCTCTTGTTTCTTGTCTCACTATTTGATCTCTTCCATATGCTCACCTGCCATTGTGTTGCCATCTAGTATGAGGATGTCATGAAAGCTGAGTAGATGCCAGCATCATGCTCTTGAACACAGAACTGTAAGATAAATAAACTTTCCTTTACAACTTATCCAACCTTAGGCATTTTTTACAGTAACAGAGAATAGACTAAGTCATCAACAAAACAAATGAAACAATCAATAAGTGAGTGAAGAATCTGAACATTTTTCAGAAGAAAAGATACAAATGGCCAACAGTTAAATGAAAAAATGTTCAATATCTTTAATCATCAGGAAAATGTAAATTAAAACCACAATAATATATTACATTATACCTGTTTGAATGACTATTATCAAAATGATAAATGAAATCAAGTGTTTGTGAGGATATAGAGAAAGAGAACTCTTATACATTATTGGTGGTAATGTAAATTAGGACAGCCATTTTGGAAGATAGTCTGGAGGTTCCTCAAAAAAAATTTTAAAAAGTGAACTACCATATGATCCAATAATCCCACTGTTGGGTGTATATCCAAATGAATTGAAAGCAGTATATCAAAGAGGTATCTGTACTTCTACATGCATTTCAATAGTATTCACAAGCCAAGAAATAAAGGACTTCTGGGAAAACGGCAGAGCAGTAAACAGCAACAAATCAACCTCTCCGAAATTTGGAATCCAGACACTGGAAAATAGCAACTTGGGGAGGTAAAGATGGAGGGAGGTGGACCCCTGGGACCCAGTAAGGATGTGAATGGAAAACTGGAGCCCACGGAGAAAATGAAGAGACAGACTACAACATAGAAAAAAAGAGGTGGAAAATTGCACTTTCTGCTTGGCTCCTGGCTCACATCATGAGAAAGGTGAATTGAATCTACAGAGAAAAGTGAAGGTGGGTGACTCCAGAGGCCTCCAGGGAGAAACACACCAGTAGAATGGAACAGTGGATGCTATGAGCTACAATAGCTGGTGAGTGACTCCAGTCCAAGTGTCTGCCATGTTCCTGGAGAGGGTGCTTGGTTGAATGCCATTTTGGGGAAGAGTCAATTGAACCTGGGACTCAGAGCAACCATAGGTTAGCTTCATCTCAGGGCTCTCAGTGTTGAAATCCCACAGTGACTTGGTGAGGGACAACCACAGGAGACAACCGGGGTCAGGGAGCCAAAGTCATGCCAGCAAGAAAAACCCAGAGTGTTGTAGGCTGAACAAGTTAGGCCCCAACTCTATAACCAGAGAACAGGCTCAGCCTGAACTTCTGTGGAGTTGAAAGCACCAGAATTGGCACCCCACCCTATTACTACTGCAGGCTTGCTGGGACCATTCACCATAGATCTGGGCTCTGTCTGCTTCCTTTGTCTACCAGTGACAGCAGAAACGTGGTCCAGATTTACCAGAAATCACAGAGAAATTTTTTTCCTTGCATTTGGCTATTTTTTTTCTTGTCTGGTTTTGTTTTTTCATGAGTGTAAACATTATTTTTAGTTTTTTTGTTTTGTTTTGTTCTTGTTTTTGTTTTTTCCTTCATTCTTTCCCTCCTGTCTTCTTCACCAGTTTCCTGAAGATTGGGTAACCTTCCACTGTCCCTCAGCCTTGTTTTAATCTCTTTCTCTTCTCTTCTTTCTGCTTTTTTCTCTTATCCCTATTAAATTTTATTCCCTGAGGATAAAATCTCTCTATTGAGTTGATATTTACTGTATATAATGTTCTGATTATTTTTATATTTTGTTATATAACTATAAATCTTGTACCTATGGTTAAAGGTGGAAAATTAACAGTTATCACAGTTATTCATTTTCTAGACTGTGCTTGATACTATTGTTATTACTGATTGTACTACTTCAGTCAAGGTGATATAGTTGTGCTCAGTTGTTCTTCCTTGTATGCCAAAACTGAAATTGTCTGGGGATCATAAACAATACCATAGTCTAATACCAAAGAACTGGGTGCTAGGCAGCAACCTCTCTTTCCTAATAAATTGAAGAGGCAGGATCTTGGGACAGACTCAAAAGCCAAAAGCCAGCTATGTCTAGAAGACATCTCTGAAAAGTAGTCATTTCCTTAAGAGGTCTCCATACTAGTAATAAAGCTACCTACCACAAGCAATTCATAAGCATCAACAAAAAAAATATAGCAAATGAGAAAACACAGATGCAAGATGCAACCCCTGAGCTCCAGCTTGCCCAAGGCAAATCTAGGAAACACTGATGAAAAATATTGAAAGCCATCCAGTGAAGTTTCTGAAATAATTGCAGCAGAAGTAAAAAAGTGGATGAATGAGTCTCTAGAAAATAAACCAAATCAGAAATAATTGCACAGATAACTAAAGAGATGATGACCATAGTGAAGGATATGGTTAGTGACTCTAGGATAGACACAAATTAAAAAAAATAGAAGAGCTTAGGAAAGAGATGGAAACCATGAATGCCCAACATAGGAAAGAACTGGATTCCACAAAACAGATTCGAACAGGTATCTGGGAGATTAAAAATTCTATTGGAACTATACACAGCAGGATCAGCCAATGTGAAGATAGAATATCAGATTGAGAAGACAAGTTTGTAGTTAGCAATCATCAAATGAAAGACTTTTTACAGCTGCTAGATGATGCAAAGAAGAATAACATAAGATTAATCAGAATCAATGAAAAATCAGAAAAGAGTACAAACGACATAAAAAAACTGTTCATAGAAGCAATAGCAGAAAACTTCCCAAATGTGGAAATAGAATTTGACATACAGATAAATGAGGCATACAGAACTCCAATTAGTCATGATCAGGAAAAAAAAACTACACCAAAGAATATAATAGTAAAGAGTCCAGAAATTCAACACAAGAACAGAATATTAAAAGCTGTTAGAGAAAAGAAACAAATCATCTATAAATGAAAGCCCATCAGAATCACAGCAAACTTCTCAGCACAAATCCTTATGTCAAGGAGAGCTTGGGGGTGAAGTACCTCAAGTCCTAAAAGAAAACAACTTCAAACCCAGATTGGTGTGCCCTGCAAAATTATCTTTCAAAAGTGATGGAGAAATAAGTTACTTCCATGATAAAGAACACCTGAAGAAATTTGTGACCACCAAACCAGCACTCCAAAAAATTTTGAAGCATATTGTAGAATAAGACAATGAAGACAACAATCTATGAACCCCAACAGAATGAATCCACCAGGTAAGACAAACAGTTAAACAGAGGGGAAAGAAAGGAAACCAACAACAGGAAAACAATATGACAAGGATAAGTCAATACATATCAGTTATAACCCTTGATGTAAATTGTCTCAATTCATCAATCAAAAGAAAGTTTGGCAGGGGCTGGGGATTTAGCTCAGTGATTAGAGTGCTTGCCTTGCAAGCACAAGGGCCTGAGTTCGATTCCCGGCACCACAAAAAAAAAAAAAAAAAAAGAAAGTTTGGCAGAATGGATCAAGAAACAAGATCCAACAATATGCTGCACACAAGAAACACATTTCAAAAAGAAATTCATAGACTGAAAGTTAAAGGATGGAAAACAATACTCCATGCAACAGGAACCTGAATAAAAGCAGAGGTAGCTATTCTATTTGCAGACAAAATGAATTTTAGGCCAAGGCTGATCAGAAGAGTCAAAGAAGGTCACTACATACTTATTAATGCAACAATCCAAGAGGAAGAGATAATAATGATACATATGCACCAAATACTGGCATATCTAACTATATAAAACAAACACTAATGGACATGAAAAATCAGATAAGCACTAATACAATCATAATGGGAGACCTCGATATCCCACTGTTACAAATACACAGATCAACTAGACAAAAAATTCAACAAAGAAGTGTCAGAGCTGAACCAAACCTTGGAACAAATGGATTTAATAGATATTTACAGACTATTGAGTCCCACCACAGTAGAATACACATTCTTCTTAGCTGTACACAGGACTTGTTCTAAACTAGACCCCATACTAGCTCATAGAGCATGCTTAAGTAAATACAAAGGAACTGAAATTATCCCATGCATATTATCAGATCATAGTGCAATGAAATTAGAAATCAATGGCAAAAGAGACCACAAAAATACATAAACACATGGAAATTAAATAACAACCTCCTAAATAACCAATGGGTCACAGATGAAATTAAAGCAGACATTAGTTTCCACAACTAAATGATAATGCCAATACAACATACTCAAACTTATGGGATGCAATGAAAGCAGTCCTATGAGGGAAATTTATAACAGTGAATTTCCACACCAGAGAAACAGAGTGAGCTTAAGTAAATGACCTAATGTTGAACCTCAAGCTTCTAGAAAAAGAAGGGCAAGTTGAACCCAAAGCACAAAAAAAAAAGGGAGAAAATTATAAAGATCAGAGCAGAAATTAATGCAATCGAGACTAGGAAAAGAATACAAAGAATCAATGAATTGACGAGTTGGTTCTTTGAAAGATGAAATAAAACAGATAAACCTTTAGCCATCCTTATACAAAAAAGGAAAGAAAAGACTCAGTCCATGCAATTAGGAATGAAAGGGTGAAATCACAAAAAATCCTGCAAAAATTCAGAAGCTCATCAATACCTACTCTGAGAACCTATACTATAATAAGGATGAAAAATACAGAAGAAATGGACAGATTCCTAGATACATATAAATTGGAAAGCTGAATCAACAAAGGGAGGGGATAGGAGGAAATGTAGATAAAAATAAAAAAGAATGGAAGGAAAACAACAGAAACAAAGTTTTGTAGGAAGAGGGGAAGAAGGGTTGTACAGAAAGGAGGGGAATGGGAAAAAAACAATTAAGATATGTTATATACAGGTACAAATTCCCTACGATGAATGTGATCATTATATATGTCAAAAGTGCACCAATAAAATTAATTTAAAAAGAAATAGAATCAAGTACCCATCAACAGATTAATAGATAAGGAAATGTGGTATATATGTCTAGTAGAATAGTACACCGACTTCAAACAAAAAGAAATTCTTTCATGCCAATGTGGATAGAACTGGAGGGCATTATGTTATGTTACATAATCCAGATATAGAAAGGAAAACGCTGTGTGATTTCACTTGTTTGTGGAATCTAAAAAATTGATCTCATAGCAACAGGGAATGTAAAGGTGGTTACAGGGAGCTGGAAAGAAGAGGGTAAGGAGAAAGGGATGATGTTGCTCAAAGGGTACAAAGTCTCATTTAGACTGGAAGAAAAAGTTTTAGTGATCTTTTGCATCACATGATGACCACAGTTAATAATAATGCATATTTCGAAATTGTTTAAAGTACAGATTTTTAATGTTCTCACCACAAAAAATAATTTGATGAGGTTTATGGGTATGTTAATTAGCTTAACTAAATATTTCTACAATGTACACATCACATTGTATATGAAATAATTATTGTCATTGAAATAATTGTCAACTAGAAAGAAAGAAGGAAGGAAGAATGAAAAAACAGAGGCAAAACAAAATGAAACAGAAAATACTATTCAAAAATTATATTCAGTACATACTGTGATCTTACTTTTGGGAACGGGAAATTATTTTCCTATGTCCAGTGTGTCTTTCTTTTACCATGGCTTTTTAGAATTATATTAATTATACATTTTTCTTATTCCATCATAATATTAATATGTGAAAATGATAAGCCTTTTTATCTCTTTCAAAAACATATGATCGGAAGTATTTGGTTAACACATAATATATCTCATTTTTTGTATGAAAAAATACTTGGACTCTGATAGGATCTTAAGATTATATTAACAGTCAGGTAAAAATGGAGAATTTGTTGAAATTAATTGGTTTATCTCTTTTGGTAAATTAAAAAATAAACAAACCATACATTTACACAAAGATTTTCTATATGTATTTGATAAATATGACTCAAACTGATATGTGACTTTTACACAATTGTATTTTGCATTCACTTTGAATTTCAAAGATTTAAACCATGTGCTAACACATTAGTTATATTTCTTAGAAATTTGCTTTTGTATATTTAATATAGCTGCAGTTACTACCTTGCATACCCTAAAGTCAGGGTCTGGAAGAAGTCAGTCGAGCTTGTTAGAACAAAAATCTCAAGGAAAGTGGAACATGTGTCAAACTTTTTCCATTAAACTGGTTTGAAAAATACTCTCAACCAAGAATACTACAATAATTTGACTTTGACAACCCAATTTAGTGACCTTTTCATTCCTGAATGAAAATAATCAAAACTCATATTTTTGAATCTACCATTATCTAATGACTTTCTCAGACATAGATGTTAGTCCTGGTCTACCATAAAATATTTTAGAAAGAGGACCAGTACTATTGTTGGTGATTTGAATTGGACTGGTGCCATAGTTTGGATTTGGAATGTACCCTGAAATCCCATGTAGTAAAGGATTAGTCCCAAATTTGGTGCTAATGGGAGTAGGTGGAACCTGTAATGGGAAAATTTAGTAAGACGTATTTTGGTCATTGGCAGTGGGTCTATGGAAGGTACATTGGGACCCAAGCCCCTTCCTTTTCTACTTTCTCTTCCTGGACACCATGATGTGAGCTCTTCCTGCCATTATGTACTGCCTTGCCTTAGGCCCAAAGCAATGGGGCAATTAATCATGTCCAAAACTGTGAGCCTAAATAGATCTATCTTCCTTATAAGGTGACTATTTTGGGTGTTTTGTTATAGTAACAGCAAGCTGACAAACACAGATGGACTGATTTATCATTTAAAAATACCTTTGATTGCACAGATTTGTAATTAAAAGCAATTAATTCACTTGTCTCAAATTTAAGTAACACATGTATCCAAAACTTTTCATTGTTCAACAGACATGAGATTTAGTGAAGTGAAACATCAGCATCACGAACAAAATGTTGAATCATTCCAGAAGGTAAACTTGTTGGCATAGCTTTACATTCAAGAAAACTACAACGGCCCATAGAGATATGTTAACTTTACAGGAAGCAGGGTGCTTCATAGGAAAAACCCTGAACCATTTTTGCTAATTTCTGTAAACTGTGCACATATGTAGCTAAATATAATTTCTAATACAAGTGCCCAGAAAAACTTATATAGTGGACAGAAAAAGTATCTATTTCTCACAAAGTTTTTTCTGATCATATCACATAGTTGGTCACCTTTTTCTAGTTTTCTTAAGTATGTTCACAAGTTCTGTTTTCTAGCCTTTCTGGAAATAGATGTAAAGTGGGAAGAAAACTTCAGCAAATATTTACTAATTTCCAGAAAAAGGCATATCTATTTGATTATGTTCTAAATTGACATCTTCTGTAAGGTAATTTATCCAATCCTTGGCTGACATATGATAAGATCAAACTATATATTTCTTGTATCCTGAATGTGCATTCCTGTTTCCCCAGTTTAATGATTATTACTATCACCCACAGATCCATAAGGGGATCATAGCTATTTCTCTTAGATACTTTTTTTTTTTTTGAGACAGGGTCTCACTATGTAGTTCAGGCTGGCCTTGAGCTCACTATGTTGCCCAGGCTGGCCTCGAACTTGCAGCAATCCTCCTGCCTCTGCCTCCTAAATGCTGGGATTACAGGCGTGTGACACCACACCCAGCTCTTAGCTACTTTCTAACTCTCAAAGATTCAGATTCCATCTCACTAAACACTAAACTCAGTGTCTGGCCCTTTCCGACATGAGCAAAATTTTTATTGCATTCTTAATGGTTTGGAGGACTTTTCTTAAAGATATGCCATTGTGTTATATCTCTCTTTATCCCTGGACTTGGACTTTCAAGTTGATGGTGGAACACGTTATGAATTTTTTGAGCTAGAATGATTGTATTTTGTGTGTGACAAGGAAATGAGTTCTGGGGAAACAGAGATTGAATTATGTGGTTTAGCTGTGATTTTTGTCCCTGGCAAGAGTCATACTGAAGTTTGGTTGCCAGTGTAGCAGTGTTGCCAGGTACAGCCTTTAAGAAGAATTAATGTATTTCTCACAAGACTGGATTAATTCTAATAAGAATGGACTAGTTTTTGTGAGAATGAGTTGTTATAAAGTAGGTCAGTGCTTTTGTCCCCTCTTTTTTCTACATGTACCCTCTTGCCACCTTCTGTCCTCCATGAGACTCTCACCAGAAGCTGAGCAGATGGTTGCTCCATGCACTTGGACTTCAGAATTTTGAACCAAAACAACTCTTTCTTCTTTGTAAACACCCTGGTCTCAGGTATTCTGGTATAGTGACAGAAAATGGAGTAAAACAAAATGCTTCTCAAGTTCACATGGAAGACTCACTAAAATACACCACCTTCAGGGATAGAAACACACCTTGACAAATTTACAAGAATAGAAATTATATCAACAAGGCTCTTGGGTCATGATAGAATGAAATTTAAAATCAAGAACAGAAAAGTTATCTGGGAAATATAAAAGTCTTTGGAGATTAAAAAGGACACTTCTTAATAGTACATAGGTCAAAAAAGTCTCAAGAGAAATTAATGTTTTGAATGAAATGAAAATAAAAATGTCATTTTAAATTTGCAAGATAGCAAAAATAGTGCTTTGAGGTTACTATACAGCAGTAAATATATATCTTAGAAAAGATTTAACTTGTACTTTAGGAAACTAGAGGAAGAACAGAAAATAAAATCAAAAGTAGACAAAGGAATAAATATAAAAATTAGAGTAGAAATCCATGAGATTGAAAATAGGAAATTAGTAGCAGGTAAATAGATGACACATAAAATGACTCTTTGAAAAGATCAATAAATCTCATAAATATCTAGTCAAATTAACTATAAAAAACAAGAGACTGGCAGAAAATTACTAACATCAGATATGAAAGAAGAGTAATCACTACTGATCTTATGATCTTTATTTGAAGAATGATAAGTAAGCAGCATGAACAACTCTGTGCCAACAAATTTGGTGCCCAAGGACTTCGATGAAATGAACCAACTCCTGAAAAGACAAAACTTATCCAAACACACACAAGAAGAAATAGACAATCTGAATCGGCAGATATTTATTAAAGAAATTGAACCAACAATTAATAAACTTTACAAACAGACAGCACCAGGCCCAGAGGATTTCACTGGTGAATTCTACAAAACATTTTGAAAAAAAATGCAGATGGAAAATAAGCAGTGAAAAGATGTTCAATATCATTAGTCATCAGAGAAATGCAAATTAAAGCACAGTGACATACCACTACATACTTATCAGAATGGCTACAATAAAAAAGAATGACAATACAAAATGCTGAAGAGGAAGACACTGGCTCGCTTATACACTGCTGGTAGGAAAGTGAAATAGTGGAGCCACACTGGAAAGCAGTTTGGTGGCCTCTTGTAAAACTAAATATGTAATTATCATATAACTCAGGAAATGCTCTCTTTAGTACTTTAGTATTTATCCCAGAGAAATTAAAACTTGAGTTTACACAGATATCTGCAAATTAATATTCATAACAGTATCATTAGTAATAGCCAGGAGCTGGAAACAGCCCAATTATTCACAGCTAAATGGTTGAAGAAACATACCATACAATACTACTCAGCAATAAATAGGCACTAATTATTAATAGATGTAACAATTTTTATGAACTTCCTCGGAATTATATTGAATGTAAAAAGTCAGTATAGTTCCATTTATATAACCTTATCGAAATGACAATATTAGAAACAGAGAATGAATTAGTAATTACCAGATGTTGGGGAAACTGGAAATAGGTGGGTACATTTACAAAAGATCAATACAGTCTATCCTTGAGGCAATGGAACTGTTCAGTGCCTCGGTGGTGGTAGATACATGAACTTATGCATGTAATAAAATTTTATAGCTCTAAGTACATATGTGCACAAAAGAGTACACATAAAAGAGGTAAATCTGAAAAAGATCAGTGGGTTGTAATAACACTGGTGTATTGGTTGTGATATTGTACAGTTTTGTAAAATGCTACTATTGGCTGAAACTGGGTAAAAGTAAACAGAAACTGTATTGGGTATTACAACTCTATGTGATTCTAGACTCTTAATAAGAATTCATTTAAAAAGTCATAAGATTATTTAGTTGCTCCAAGGAAAACTAAATACTTAGGTATACACTAAAATGACAACAAATTTTCTGGAACAAATGGACATATCTAGACAGAAAAAAAAAAAGAAAAACCAACCCCAATATAATCCACACATTTTATAGAAAGTTTAACAGAATCCCAAACTTAAATGTAAATTGTAAACTATAAGATTTAAAGAAAAAAAGAAGAAATACTGTAAGAATCTAAGACTAAGTGAAGGTTTCTTAGACATGATACAGAAAGTATGATCCACTAAAGAAAAATTTTACCTCATCAAAATTAAAAGCATTTGCTCTGTGAAAGATCATGTTATGGGAATGAAAAGACAAGCTACTGACAAGGAGAAAAGGCAAGGATATTTACTCTCCTTACTCTTGTTCAACTGACTATTGGAATTTTTTTCCAGTACGGTAAATTCAGAAGAATAAAGAAATAAGAAACAACATCAGATTAGAAAGAAAGAAATGAAATAATTTCTATGCCCAATGACATGGTTGTCTATATGGAAATCCTCAAGAAACTTACAAAGAAGGTCTTAGACCCAACTGAATTTAGACAGTTTGCAGATAAAATGTCAGTTGTCTTTTTCTATATTAGTAATGAACAATTACAACACAGTATCAAAAAAGAATACCAGAGTATTGAAATACTTAAATTTATATCTAACAAAATGTGTGCAGAAACTGTATCCTGAAAACTGTGAAACACTGAGGAAAGTAATCAAAGACATTTAATGCAGACATACATCAAGTTCATGGATCAGGAATCTTGATAGTTTTAAAATATCAGCTCTCCCCAGATTTATCTATAGATTCAACAAAATCACAATAAAAGTCCTAATGGTATTTTTGAAGACATCAGCAAGTTGATTTGAAAATATATATGGAAAGGTAAAGTGATTAGAATAGCCAAAACAGTTTTGAAAAAAAAAGGAACAATGTTAGAGGACTGACTGTTACCTGATTCCAAGACAAGCTATAAAGCTAATGAAGATACTGCGATATTGATGAAAGGATAGACACACAAATCAATAGAACAGAATAGAGGTCAGAAGTAGACCCTCACAAGTACAGCCACTAGATTTTGACAAAGGTGTAAAAGCATTCAGTGGAGAATGAATCCCTAACCCTAACCCTAAGTTCTTTCAACAAATGGTGTCGGAACAATTGAACTTCTATATATAAAACAACAACAATAAAACCCTTGACCTAAATTCATACTTTGTGCAAAAATTAACTCAAACTCCATTCTAAACCTAAATAGAAAATTTAGAGCTATAATAGGTCTAGAAAAATACGTAAAAATTCCTTGTGACTTTGGATTGGTCAAAGATTTTTTGGCTATGACATGAAAAGTACAATTCATGAGAGAATAAACTGAGCAACCACCATCCCTCTCTTCTCACATAAACTAAACAGGCTAAAAAGTCACTTGTTGCCACTTCACTTAGCATTTATCAATGAAGATAATGCAATCTTCTTTCTACCTTTGTCCCCCGCTGAAATTTTTCTCATGTTCTATAAAGCCTGCTAATTGTCAAACATTATGGAGCCTTTTCAGTTTTTATCTAAAATGGCTTCTTTGCTGCATTTGATATGCTGATAATTCCCTCCTTGAAATTCCTTTCTTGTTGTCTTCTATGATACTATCTCCCTTAACACTTTCTCTATTCTCCCCTCATCTCTACTCTTAATGTTTCAATTTCCAAAACATCATACAGGAATACTTACATAGTATCTAACTTTTCAACAATTCCAATCAGAAACCTGATTCAGAATTGTCTAGAATTTGGTATATTTAAAGGCTTCTTATCCTTTCCCGAATCTCCTCTCCATTTGTACACTCTTTTGCAAGAAATCCCTTTCATGTATTTGGCCCACTAGAATCCTGGAAATTTCTCCTTCACAGCTCACACCCCATCAACCACCAAGCACTACTAAATACTTTTGGAACACATCTTCCTTTTTCTAAACTCAAGTCCTCACAGTTTTTCATCGAGATTATTCTAACATTGCTTTTCTTATCTTCAGTACTATATTCCCTAAATCCATCTTCATTTTAGTTTAAATGATCTAGCTAAAAACACAAATATGACCTTAACATTGCTTTGCCTAGAACTCTCCAGTTACTTACGAATTCCAACATATAAATTTGGCCTCAGTTATGCAGTTGTCTCTACGTGATCTTCTGCCATTCATTTCTTCACTATGCTTCAGTAACACAAAAATGTTTGTCCTTCCTCCTACATACTCTATACTTTCTGTTCTTTATGTCTTTGCTCAAACCACTCTACCTGACTATTTACTATTCTTTAAGGCTTAGCCTAAGAAACTTTCCAAGTCCTCTGGGCTGGAATAGGTACCCTACGTCTGCTGTCTTGTTAATACCCTGTCATTTTACTTTATCTTGTGGTGTAGAAATTTGTTTGATCAACCCGACTGTGTAATCCTTTAATAGATAGGCTTATTTCTTATTCATTTTTGTAGTCACATCCAGTACAAAACCTGTTCAATTAGTTTTATTTAAATAAATTTATTGAAGGGTTGTTGATTTTATTTTAGAGAGGTTGATCTCATCAAAGTTATTGACTCTTAACAATTTTCATTATTTTATTAATAGGTCTCACTTCTTTGGACATTGAAAGAAATAAAACATGACATACTGGATTTGAATATTGATCTTCTTAAAATTACTGTTCTAAATAGTAATATAGGCAGGGACTAGAGAAAATGTTTTCATTTCCTATACTTCTCTAAGAAGTCAGTTTGTCAGCCTGCTGAAATAACTGATATTGTCCCATTGATAATAGAATTGCTTTGATGCTTACAAACTAACATACGCTGAATACATTACCTAGGAAGTGGGTCTACAAAGATGAACAGGACTAAGTCTCAAAGGAGTTCACATTTTCCTGGGAATTAAAGAGAGATGAACAAATAATTGGACAGAGACTTATTTTGGCTATGCGGTAGGGGGTTAGCATCGATGGCTTTTTTTTTTCTTCTCGTATGCCTAGTTAGCATTAATTTGCATCTTGCTACAGACTCATCATAACAAATCAATGCTTTGGTCAGGAGAAAAACAGAGCCAAGGGATGTGGATGAATGAGAAAAAAATTTTCAATTGCTCCTGGAAATATGAAACAGAAGCACAAACAAAAAAGAACTTTAAAAACCTTAGCGCTCATGTCTTACAGATAGTGACTCAATCATATTACCTTTTCAGATGAAGGGACAGTTCCTGATTCATCAGTGATTGTAGTGGTAAAGAAATTCAGGTTTTACTAATGAAGACTGAATTAAACTAGCCTCCGGTCTGAACTTTTTTGGGATATGAGTAATTTCCCAGGGTTGAAATAGTCATCATAAACTCTATGTGGAAGAAATACAGAAGATGAATAATTGTTTGACTCTTTTTCTGAAAGACAATTATTCAGCTCTGTTGCCAGGCCTCACATTTCTCTTTCAATTAGGTCAAGTCTCTGCAGAGCAACCAAAACATACGTTCATTCATTTTGCCAATAAATTTACACAACAGTTGCATAATCTTTTCATTTTCTAGTCCTCTGTTTTAATTTGAAGAAAACAAGATTATTGTATACCAGATAATTGTTTTCCATTAGAAGGTATTTCTTTAAATACTATCATATATGCCAAGTCAAATAATCTGTCTTCATCAAACAGGCAACTCGATTTGATATGTGATTTTTTTAATTAGATCAAGCAACCAACTTGGATTTTTTTCTTTAATTAGTCCCAAATAAAAACACCAGGACTTTTTAAAAGCTTACCTTTCTTATCACTTCTCAGCCTTTTGGCTAAGATCAAGTGCAGTAAAAACCTACCATTCTTCTACATAGTTTGTGCATAATAAAATTTTTATAACTTGTCCTTTTAGAATAATATTTTTAGGAGAAGGAGAAAAGTTTTATTCTGGTAACCAACCAGGTCCCCTACTTCCTATGCATAGAAGTTAATATTTAAATCCCTGATTTATGCCCTATTTCGAATACATGTGCCAGTAAGAGTGTGCTATCTTTCTCCCATTTACCCTCCAACACAACTGTGTCTTTTTATCACTCTACCATGTAAGATGTTCAAATGGAGAATTTAGTTTGCTTTTTATTTTTAAAAAGATTGTAAAGGTAGAATGTAGCTCCTGCTGTTTATGTCTTATTCTTGTCTTTTTTATAACTTCGAATAAAAAGAATCAAAGCATGTACTCTTTTGTGCTCTCATTCTTTCATCCAACATAATAGTTGAGATTCATTTACACTATATATTCTACAGCATATTACTTTACATTACTTTACAATGGAATGGTATTCTATTGTATATGATTTTGATGAAGACTTGTGCTGTTTCAGTCTTATGTATGTTAAAGGTTTTACATTAAACAAATAGTTGAGTTGACAAATGTATATACTTCTGTAATGTTTGTGTAATTAATGATAGGCAACTTTTTTCAAGTAAATAGCCTTAAAGTAAAAAAAAAACAAAACACAAAAAGGTTTCCTCTCCAAAGACAAAGATTGTAGAGATAATAATCATTGCTTTTGGGTGATTATTGAAATTATCATGTTTGTGGTAAAACAAAAAATTCAGAGGGATAGAAAAAGGAAAGGGAATTCATGGAGAAATGTGAATGTACCTGCTGTAAATAGGGATGAAAGGAATAGAGGGGAGGGGCGGGGAAGAGGGGGGAGCACCAAGATGCATCATGTACAGGCACAAAATAAATGTGATGAATGTAAAAATTAAAAAATTCCAGAAAAATATGAAAGAGATAATAATTATCATCAGCATTTTTAACACCTAGAGAAAAACAATGCGGTCATTTTAGCATACTGCTTTCATTTTTCTAGGTACAATTATGTGTGTTTATTTATACATATAAATATGATGTGAGAATTCCTCACATCTTCACATTATCAAAATTTTGGATATATATATTTAGCAACTGCATGAGTAATTATTTTAATCTATGGGAGATTTTCTTTTTTTAAAGGAATTTTTAAAGTTATAATTATGAATATATTTTTTAATTTTTTTAAATTTTTTTATTTTTACCAAGAACATGTATTTGTACATTATATACATAATGATCATAATCAACATGGTTATTTTGTACCTGTACATGATGTATCTTGGCTTTCCCCCCTCTTCCCCTCCCCTCTCTTCCATTCACCCACCCCTCTCTATTTTCAACAAGTTTATTTACACTTTTCCATTTTTTTCCCTTTCATCTTACTTTTCTTTTAACCTTCTTCTTTATCCCCCTTTTCCCTATCTAGTTCTCTCTTTTGAATACTATCTCTCTTTTTTTTTTTTTAACATAATATCTATTATACCCCTTTGTCCTTATTTACACTTATGGTTTCTCACATCAGAGAAACAATTCGATGTGTACTGATAAGTGGCTGATTTATTTCACTTAATAATATGTTCTCAAGGAACATCTATTTACATACAAATGACTCTAGTTTATCCTTTTTTATGGCGGTGTAGTACTCCATTGTGTAGTAAAAACCACATCTTCTTTAGCCATTCATCAGTTGTTGGGCATTTAGGTTGTTTCCAACACTTAGCTATTACAAATTGTGCTGCTATGTACTGATGTATATTAGTTGTACAAATTAGAGCTTCACTGTGACAGCCCATACATACATATATTGTGCTTTGATCATGTCCATCCTCCTTTCTATGTGAGATTTAATACGGAGAAATGATAAGAAGTGTTGGAAGATTGAGCAGGCACATGAAAATGTTGAAATAACTATTCAGATGATAGTAACAATTTTAATTAAAATGATAGAGGAAGGGGCTGGGGATTTAGCTCGGTGGTTAAGGTCCTGAGTTCGATCCCTGGCACCAAAAAAAAAAAATAATATAGGAAAGAACAAAGGACAAGGTAATGCAAACACAACACTATGCATACCTGCTCTACTCTTGTTTTCATAATTGATCGCAAGCTTATAGTTGATATTTGTAATTTCTTCCTTCATGATCCCTGCCATGTTTACTTTATTGGTAGACAAAAAATCAGTTGATTGTTTGATTAGGTCTTTATATGGTGAGGTGATCTCAAACTTCACTCCTGAAGGATCTTAGTCCTTAGTCATCCTTTATTCATTTGGTTGCTGCTGTTGGATATGCAAGTGTGAAGTGGTACTGTAAAGTTCCCTGAATTACAGACATAGTCTCTCATTTGGTAGGAACAACCCAAACTTCCTTTGGTAATGGAGATTATTCACCCTGTCCCTTATTTACTTTTTAGTTCAGTGGTATTAGGAGCCAAAAAGACCACAAAATTGTCTTAGCTTCCAACGAAATGAAAACATTGTCTTCTCAGGTATAGGCATTCCTTCTTTGGGATCTTACCTCTAAACCAGCAGAACCTAAAGTAGTGTTATTAGATATTATTGATAGAGAATCAGAAACTACTCTCATTACCACCTCTGATCCCTGGATTCATGTGTTATGACTGGGAGAAAGAGCAGCATGCATTTATGACTAGGTCAAAGCATGTTCTACATCCTCTTGAACAGTGTGTACTAATCTCACCGGGTTTTTTGTTTATTTGTTTTGTTTGTTTGTTTTTTGTTTTGCAGCTAACGCTAACTTCCAACTGCTGCCACAGTCTCCAGTAGGTCACTGCAGAGAGGTAAAATATGTCAGTTTTCTATTGCCATGTAACAAATGACCACATGGCTTAGAACCTTAAAACAGCATCCGTTTATCACATCACAGCTCTGTAGTTGAGAACGCATGATGTGACTGGGTTCTCTCATGGTGTCATTGGCTGAAACCAAGCTGTTGGCTGTACTGAGTTCTCATCTGGAGACTCTGGAGAAACTTCCACTTTCAAGCCCATTCTCGTTGCTAGAATTCAGCTCTTTGTGGCTGTAGGACTGAGGTCCCTGATCACATGCTTGTTGTGAGCAGGAGCCTATTATCAATCAGTTCCTACAGGCTACCAATATGCCTTACCTAGTGGCCCCTGCGTCTTCAAGTCAGTGACAATGTGTTAAACGCTTCTCAAGCTTTGAATCTCTGACTTCCTGTCATTTCATTAGGTCGTACCCACCCTGATCACCTCTGTTTCTTAAAGTTAAATGTCCCACATAACCTAACTAGTCACAGAAGTGAATTTCACCCTATTCATGGTCTTGGAGGTTATGCAGGGTACACACACCAGGAGGTGGAGGATCTTAGAAGACATCCTAGAATTCTGCCTACCACAGAAATCAAATCCATATTGAGAGAGTCTATTGCAGTGAGAAAATTTTCTTCTTTTTTCTGATGGAAATAGTTTCAGATAATCAACCTACTTGCTGATCTACCTGAGAAATGATGCCATGTTGGGAGCTCAGCATTGATTTCTGCTGGTGGCAAGCTTGGCACTAGTGGTGACCAGATCAGCATCTGTGAGGAAAATGACAAGGTTGTTACATCTATGAGTAGCCCCTACTTCTACCATCCTGACAGTTTTGTGCATCAGATCATAAAGCGAACATTAGGGTTCCAGAAAACAGTTTGTCTTTATCATCCGCTACTTGGGGAATCATCATTTAATGACTTTCCCCCATCTCCTCATCACCAATCTATCAATTAATCAAAGTTCTGGCCACTGCAGGGACTACCCTTCATATCTGTCTTTCAGGCGCGGGGCTACAATAGAGAAGTAGTCTGGTTCTGGTTAGAGCAGCATCATCTATAAACCAGACCCCTATTTATTTTTCTCAGCCACCTAGTAATACAGAGGTTTCCACGAAGCTGTAGTGTGTTTGTTTAGAAAGAGGTGATGAGGCAATAGAGTTTGAGCCAAATGCTCGTGTAGCTTTTCTATACCTTCAGGACCTCCTGAAACTTAGATACCATTTCCACTTGATGGTATATCCCTGCCCCGCATGGCAGGTAACATCTGGCTTATGGTAGGCACCTTAGATCAAATGGGTACTTTGTGTCTTATGGGCAGGTATTTGGTTTCTACCAGATCTCAGTAGTAAAGTAGTTGTTTCTTGGAAGGAAACTATTTATCTATAGGGCACTGGGCTTTGCTCAAGACCTAATAATCCTGCTGCTCCATGAAGCACCCCTATTTACCACAACCGCTTATAGTAATACAATTGGATCTTTTGGGTAAAAAGGTTCAAGTAGCTGAGCATCTTGAACAGCAATTTGGTTGCTGCAGAGGCTCTCTTTTCTCCTGGACCCTACTCAAATAGCAGCCTTACTGGCTACACAATAAATATGTAGGGACAGCAGACTCACATGTGGCATCTATATTGTCTCCTGACTCCAAAGTGTTATGCTTTTTTCTTTCTTTTTATAGGAGGTGCAAAGTACAAGAGCTTATCTTTAATTTTGGATGAGATATACTGACATGCCCCAAGCCACTATACCCCTAAAAACTGAGGGGACAAGCCTATATACTCAGAGTGTACTTCTGAGAAGGACACTCTGAAGGTGATGCTCAAACCTCTACACAGGGAATCCTGGAAACAGTAGTTCAGGGTTCTGGGAGGGATGATTTGTGGATAGTGTTTGAATCTTTAGTGACAAATACTCCATGATCAATGGTCACCTTGGTTTGGAATCTGGAAAGTGTAGTTTGCAGACTTTGTGCACAGAACAGAGTATAAAAGGATAAATTTGGGACTGAATGGCAACAATTAAATAATCACCATGAATGTGAATGTCTTATGTTAATAAGAGAGGAAAAAAAAGCATAGACTGTTATCTAACTTTTCCAAAGAGAGTTTATATTGCAGCATAGTTCCCCTCAAGCGCCACTCAACCAATATGTACCATCTACTGTATAACTTTATTTTGAAGGTTTTGCCATTATTTTTTCTCCTGGTTCAATTTAAATTTCCTTTACTGACCTCTTACTACACTCTAAGACTTTAACCTGATGAATAGATTTCAACTTTCCTTTTAAATAAGCACCTTCTTTCTACTAGATGAAGTTTATATCCCTTCAAACCACTAGTCACAACCCTTTAAACATATCAGTGGGTGATATTTCCAAATGACGTAAGATTTTTTTTCTATACATTTCTCTTTTCCCTATGGCTCTCCATCAGTAGTGTTATAGCTTCAGCAGAGGTATTGATATAGATGAAATTACATTTTCCAGTGAGAATGGTCTAGAATCTACTAAAGTTTAAAAAAATCACCTGAATCTCAGTGACTTAATCCAGAAAAAGCTTTTCGTTCCTATGAGATGCTGATGAGAATTTCTGTTTATTGCAACCAGCAATTCAGGTTAATGGTGGCTCCATATCAACACATGCTTCTATAATTAAGCCATTAATCATTCTTCCATAACTAAATGGAATACAGCAAAATGTACACTGACTCTTATTCCTGCCCATAAATGATATGTTACTTCCTCTTATATTTCATTGGCCAAAGTAGGTTACTTCTAGTCCTAATTTAAAAATAAGTGGGAAAATTTAATCCCACAATGATATATAAAGGAGAAATAAAATTTGTGTGCAGTCTGTCTTTTCTTGGTGCTGGAGATTAAACCAGGGCCTAATATATGCCAGGCAAGTGTTCTACTACTGAGATGTATCCCTGGTTCTGGTGTATAGTCTTAATGACTATCTACATTTTCTTTTTTTAACTGGCAGAAATAATCTTGAAAGCCAAGGTAAGTGCCTGAATTTTTGAGGATAAAAAAGGAGGAGTGATTGAGTGTCAAAGAATCAAAAGACTGTGGACCCGGTACATAAAAATTTTAGTGTGATATTTGGCTATCGTTGAAAGAGATGAAGCTGACAGTGAGGGAAAATAAAGAGATGAAAATGAAATAGTTCTTTGTGTGTATCCCTGATGTACAATCTGGATGTGGAAATCCTGTATACTGCCTCCCCCAAGCTGAGAAGCTTGATAAAAACACCAGATAAATTTGCTTAAGCCCAGAATAGGTGGGAGCTGTCATGATTCTGTTGCCACTCTCTTGGAGAAGATCAAGGACTATCAGGGTGTAGATAAGGAAGAGAGTGTCAGGTAAGTAAGGGGTTTGGTAGGATAGACAGGCTCACTGTGTTACAAGCATTCCAGTGTGGCACAGGGAAGCTGCCTAGGATTTCTTTGTATGTTGGGGTGGTGTGGGGGGCAGTTAATTGCCGAGAGGAGTCTGGTATCAGGTTTGGACATAGACTACATCAGTGGATCTGACCATCAAGGGCCATCCCGAGTTGGCAAACATCAATAGATGCCAGCCTACTCTTGCAAAAGACTAAATAACATGAGATATACCTAAGGAGAAGCCGGTGTAGACAAAGGATGGTTTTTGGATGTTCCGTGCTTCACTCGTACTAAGATCTTATATAAAAATATCTTCCTCCACTCTCTCCAAGAACTTAGGTCTTTTATTTACCACTTGCTTCTCTAATCATGCTAAACCAGATGTAAAGAGAAGGGGAAGAGGGAGAGTAAAGAATTGACTTGTTATCACACATAGAGTGCAAGAAAAATCTGAACGTGATTAACATTGGGATGATTTAGACAGAATAATTTATTGCCTAGAAATATTTGAGGAGATTACATCATTTAAGAGGGTGGCTAGATATTTGCCCAGTCCATGGTAGATATAGTGATGATACAAAACTACGTATGTAATTTAATCGTCTCTATTCTTATTGCTGCTATCCAATTTTAAGACTTCATTACTACTATACTCACTGTACATTGCTGTCAAGTTATCCTCTGACTTCTCTAGCTTTAATCGTGTCGCTTAAAATCTGCTTCTAACTTTCTATGGCTTTCACTGTCAGCCAATGTAAATTAAAATACTTTGTGTCAGAGGAAATTTCCAATTTGATTTCTCGTTACTTTTCTGATGATACTTGCAGAAATTAAGTGCCCATTTTGACCTAATTGTATAACTCACATTTCTACCAAAAAAGTTAAGGTTCAGCATTATATTAGATTTTATAAAGAGTTTTTCAAGAATTTAAATGTCTCATCAACCAAGTATATTTCTTTATAGCTTAGAGTTTAATTAATTGGAAGTAGAAAGAAATGTTAAACACCTCAACAGAGAATTACAAAAAAATAATGTACAGACCTTTATGTGAGCATCATTTTATATGCCACTCCCAAATGAAAGAGCTACCAATTAAACTGTGACCCCATACTGTGTTCTGAATTTTTATATTTGTATTGAATTCATATTTTTTGAACTTTATTAGCCATAAGTTTTTATTACATATAACTCGTGTGCACAAATAAGAAGAAAAACACAGGTGAAAAAATGGTTAAGGTCTTCCTATATTTCTTCATATAAAAAGTATAATTCTTCTCAATAACTAGCTATCTAACAGTGGTAGAATTCTCTGCTTTCTCACACAATGTCATAATTTGGTCATCAGAAGTATTAGTGACATTGCATTTATCTTTTTAAAAATCTATAAAACTGGTAGATGCTGTGCTTGCTAGTAGTTTTACATTGATACTAGGAATAAGAAATAAATTCTTAGAATAAAAATAAAAGCAATGAAAAACATAAAGCAGCTAGAAATCAGCTTAGCCAGAAAACAATTCATGAAGGACAAGTCTTAATTCCTGCATTGGGAGTGTTGAGAAATATTTTTATTCAATATTTTCCCCTGAAAAATATACCCTTCTACAATTGCTGGTGGAATGTAAATTAGAACAGGCACTATGGAAATCAGTATGGAGGTTCCTCAAAAACCTAAAAATAGAGATAGTATTGTATCTAGCCAAACCACTCCTCTGTATATCCTTGAAAGAACTGAAGTAAGCATACCATAGAAATACCTGAGTAACTATATTTTTTTGTGGCCCAATTCACCATAGATAAGCTATGGAATCTGCCCCAGTACCTATTAATAGAAGAAAGGATAAAGAAAATGTAACACATATACACAATAAGGTATTACTCAATCATCAAGAAAAAATACAATCATGCCATTTCCAGGAAAATGGATGGAACTGCAGATCATCATGTTTAACAAAATAAGTCATACTCCAACAAATATAGCATGCTTTGTTACATATGGAGGGAGGGAACTATTCCAGAAGAGGAACGGAACAAAGGGTGGGGAGAAAGAAGGACAAGAAGATCAGTAGAGAGCAGAAATGATCGAAGAATGTTACATGCACATACAAATCTGTCACAATGAAACCTATCAATCTGCGTAATGAATAAACACTAATAAAAATACTTCCCCCTGAACAACCACTTTGTTTGAAACAATTTAAAAAATATTTCACTATGTCTCCAGGACTTTCTTTCAAGCCTCTGACTTTCTATAAAATTCACTACTGACCTTTTTGATGTTTATGTGTGAATAGGATATCACAGCTTTATTCCAAGTGTTTCCAGGTTGACAGAAATTATGAAGTACCTCAGTTATAAAATTCACTCCAATTTCAGAGATGCAAGAGTATGAAAAAAATGTATGCTTTGGAATTGATGAGATCGATAGCAAGTTTTACACTTGGAACTATCTGTGAGAATTTTTTGATACTGTGTTGATCTTGGCTTATAGAGATTTATCAGTTGCCTGGGGTCACTTTCAGACTTGAACCATTTAAATTATATGCTATACTCAAGATGCTCTTTGACCATGCAGGTAGAAAGAACTTGGATTACTAATTCCTGGTGAAACCAACTGAAGTTATAAACAATAATTATCAGGGGAGATTTTTTTTTCCCATTCTACCAAGTATCAAGGTTAAGATTTGCAAATTGTTTTTGCTGTCCCTTCTGCTTATAGTTTTTCTGATTTTATTTTGATTTTTTTCCTCATTTACTCTTGTACCTTAGGGTCCCATCTCTATGAAGGGTTTTCTCCATACTCTATTCCTGGGCAGATGGGCTTTGTCTTTTGTACTCCTTCCACATCCTGCAACTTCTGAAGTAGAAGCTGAAGTTTCTAGAGTCCCACAGAAAATCTCAGAGCATGGAAGACTTTGGTGTTGACCACCCACCCAGATTTCAATTTGACATCTGCAAAATTCTTCCTTTTGATTCAACTGAGCTGTGAATTTTTTTTAAAAAATGTCTTTTTTTAGCTGAGAGGTTTATAAGGGTAACTAGTCTGCCATATGACTACTCTGTAAACCCATTCTCTCATTTATTCCTCTAGGAGGGAACTAGGATGATAATTTTAAAATGAAAGCAATGTGTCTGTTATAATTACAGTAATGAAATCTTCACTCTTCTGAGAATAGTTGTTCCATAGATTTCATCAATCTGGGGGACTATCGTAGCTTTGTTCTTATCTCCCTAAATTCTAGTTTGGATATCAAAATCATTGGTAGAAATGGAAAATACTGAGGCAAGAAATCTCAAAATCTTTTTGAGTTTTCGCTATTAGGAAGACAGCCCCTCCTCTTTTTCTTAAATCGTCAGTCTGATTTTCATTACTGCGTTGATATTTGGATTCAATTAACATTTGCTGGGCCAGAGAGATCAGTGCTATCACAATTTTAGTTTGTAGTGATTATTGCTTGTTAAACTGTTTTGGTTTATGGTTTGCAATAAATCAGACTATGTGCTGTCCATTCTAAACATGGTATGCTCCACAGTGTACCTTCCTCATGTGGAACAAATAGCAGAATCTGATTTAATAAATAATCCTACCTCATGTCAGTTATACTAAGAAGATTTATTCCATTGTACATTAGTTGAATGAACACAATATCAACCTATCCGGCGACAAATTAAAATGGAGAAAGGGCATAGTTGTGAAATGTGAGGCAACAGAGAGACAAATCTGGTTGTAGCAATTAGACCCGTGAAAAGTTCTTTGTTTGCTGGCTTGCTCATTTGACTGACTAGTTATAGAATTCTAGGCTTGAATGATCGTTCTGAATATGCATAAGAAAAACAATGGGTCTTAGTCTATACCTACATGCAGTGAAAAACACAATTTCTCAGGAGTACTAATACTATATTTCAGAAGGCACATTGGAGGGTTAAACCAGGCAGTGAAAGTAGACAAAATGTGAAGCTCTGTTTGCTGACTCACGATGCTTTTTCTTTAAGTAGATAGGTGGGCGAAAGAGGCAGGGCTGTGAGCAGCAAGAGGTTTTGCATTTGTGGCTAGATTAAGTTAAATTTTTTAATTATGTGCTCTACCTCTTTACTATACACTTCAAACTTCTAATAATATATTATCATTTTTCCTATTTGACTATAAAATCTACGAAAAGAGAACAATTGGTTATTGTTTCCTTCTGTAGCTCACTGATATGTTGTTGGGTTTTGAGTAATAAATACGTATGTGTGTATTTATTACACATACACACAAATATACATACATCTGCTCATTTATACTTTGAAGTTCAGTTGTCATAGATGAAAATTGAAGATCAGGTCTGTCTTGTAGGTCTTGGATGGAGAAAAGGCTATGAAATATTTTTTTTCTGTATGCTGCCCCTCTCCCATGTACAAACTTGAAAAATCTGTGTACATATTATCTTTGTAGGCTTGTATCTGTGGGGTAATTTCCTAGAATTGTCATAACTGGGTCCAGAGGATAAAGTACATAATTTTCATTTATAGTATATGTTTCATAACAATTTAATAGTTGCTTAGCTGTTTAATTTATATTTAAAGTGTCACAAGGATCTTTTTTCTTGTAATCACCATTATGTTTACTCCTGATTTCTTACTAAAGAGGCAATTAAAATAGTTACCATCTTAACTGGTTATGAATCAATGGCAGAGGTGGAGAATATATATAAAAAATGGGAAAGACAGAGCAAATAAGTCACGACATGACCAGTTCATAATCTTAATACATAAAATTTACTATCAAATATTCGAATTGTCTGTACATATTCCCCTTTAGATATTTCATTGGCCCCACCATGGAACACATGGACATGTTAAGAGAATGGGACTAGACATTGCCTATTTCCTAAATTACTTCCAAATAAGGGTGCATCAGAAGCTGTGAATAGTTTCTATGCAAATATGTAGCAAGCTTACTTTTTTCCAGGATATTAAGGAAACGCTCATGGAACAACCGCTGTTTTTGATTTCAGAAAATCCTAGTATAGGTCACTGATTTTCAGGGAGATGATATTTCTATACTCATTTGCCAGGGTTTCAGTCTCTAATAATTTATTTTTCTATTTCTAAAATACAGACAGTACTAGAGTACTTATAAGTATTATTTGAGAAATAATACTAGTGAACAGATAACTATATAAAAGCAAGAAACAAAACAAATAAGCCAATTAAACCTTAATCTCTTTAGAATGTGTGAAACAATCGACTATTTAAACTATATATATATCATTTGTCTTTACCACAGTCTATTATAGCATTCAACAAATACTAAATATTAATGGTCACTATCATACATTTATTATGTCATTTCAAAATATGTTTGAGACTAATTAAGCTTAAGAAATGAAAACCAGATTCCCATTGATATTACATTAGATTTCGCCTGGGAAGCGAAATCATAAACGATCATAGTGGCTAAAAATGTGTATAGATAGCCTAAAACTTATTATGATCATAGTGGACGACGAGGCAAACTAGGATTATTTAGGAGCATAGTTCTCACATTTTGAGGATAACGAGCAAAAGTACCCAAAATTTCTAATTTGTCTGTGCCAAAGAAAAGGTGCTATAGTGTTTTGTACCTTGGGACTGAGTCCTTTGGCTGTTTCTTTGCCTGATAATTCTCTTCATTTGGAAGAAATGACCCAAATGGCAGTCATCTTGTGGTTGTTCCTCGCTCTTACATAATGATCTAAAAACTCTTTCCTTTGCTTTTTCCTGACATTTACTTTTTGCTCTCTCTGTAGAGCTCAGAAAGCTAAGTTTAGGCTTCTCTCTGCTATTGACTTACTCTACTAGTCTCTTTTGCTCTCAAGGCTTTAGCATCTTGACCTCTATAATAAAATATTGGGACAAAATTATCACCATTGTCTCTTCCAGTTTCATATTTTGAGATTATAAAGAGGTGTATCCCTTTGTACTCTTTAGTGGCTTTCTACTGAGCGATGGATGATAAAATCAAAACCTTTTTCATGGCCTATAAGGCCTTATGTAACCAGCCCTGCCTCTATACCTTACTTCCATGTCATGCCACAATCTCTTGCTCCCTATAAGGCAGATACACCAGTTTCCTGTTCTCTTAGAGATGAGCTAAATAAGTATTTTCTCAGAAAATCTTTCCTTGACTCTTTTTTTTCCAGTTCAAGCTACCTCATGGAAGTTACCCAGGCACTATCGTACTACCTTTTAAATTTTCTTCAATTCTTTATCACAGCTTGTTATTATCTTTGTTTTTTCATCATGTCAGATTAGGAGGTTACCTAATCTGGTGTGTTTTGTTTATTCACTATATCTTCAATGCTAGTATAGTACCTGGTATATAAAAAGTGTTCAAAAATACTTGCTAAATGCTTATTGTTGGAAACACACTGATGGGTGTAGAAACACTACATGAACTAAAATCAGGGGCACGAGAGGCCCAGTGGTATATTGTGGTGATTACAATTGTCAATGAAATTCTGTAGTCTACTTGTAACAACCACATTGCCAAATAATCAATCTAAACTGACATCTTGGATAGCTCTAGTATAAACCATAGGAAAAATTGCAATATTTGATAGCCTTTTCTCAGGAAGATAGCCCTGCTGAGAGATCTGAGAGTGCCTTACTGCATTTATAGGTCCCCATTGGTCTCTAAATAGGGCTTCCTTCTTTTACCTCTTCTCAGATTAGGCTCTAGAGATAATAATATTAGGAAATCTAAATTGAAACAGACCCCAGAGCAATTTCAGAGAAGAAAGAAAGTGCCAGGGTGAAGATGATAGTAAGTAATTTATTGCTTAGCTTTTTGTTGTTACTTAGCTAGTGTATAAGGCTAAGAAAAACTACTGGAAAAAAAACCAATTTGGGACTTAGTCAAGAGTTCATATGATCTTGCCAAAATTCTAGAAGTAAACACTTTAATAACTGTTTTTTCAAAGGTAATGAAGTCATTTTAATTTATATAAAATAACAGGTACAGAAAGCTTTCAGAGATTCAAGTTTAGGTTTGGCTGTGCTATAGACTTATTTATTAGTCATTTCAACTTTTTAAGTTTTAGTGTCCATATACATAAGTATATATAATAAAATTTAAAAATGATCATTATGTTTGTTGTCTAGTTTAATATTTTATGATTTTATGACATGGGCCAAGTTGATAAAATCACAAAGCATTACTTTAAATTTTTCATTGAGACTGCATTTTAAAATGAGAAGTCATAATATTTGGACTCAGAATGGAGGTAAATATTTAGAAAAAATTAGAATTCATATGCGTGCATAATTTTTATAATGCTTAGCAAGTAGTAGGTACCAATCCTTAAGTTGCTATGAATGAATCAGGCCCAAGTTATGTCTTAGTTAATCATATCAAACTTATCATGATAAATACCTTCGGAAACATACATCCTCCCAATCATACTTACAACATGTATAATAAATGATTAAAGTAAGATCAAAATACTGTCAGAATAGGAACTAAATGGCTACTAGACATGATGAATTGATCTTAGGGAGAATGTCTTTTTCCTTTTTCTCCAGATATTCAATAAAAAGTGATTTTTGTATTGTTATTTCTCACTACCAGTATGTATATGGATAAATATGATTGATTCTTATGAAAATCACACCACAGCTTCTTTCCCCCCTACATTGAACAAAGGAACCTTTCTAGTTCACATTCACCTGCTGTCTTCCATGTGTCACAGTTTACCACCATGTGAGAAATGAGTCATTTATCCAAAGAAAATTCATGTAGCCTGCTAAGACAGAGTCTACCTTTACTGAACTTGTCTTAGTTCAGAAGTTCAAATATAGTGACTAGTTGAGATTTTTTACTCAGGCGACATATGCGAATGAATCTTATTTATACTGCTTTATGTAAACAGTGGTTGTGTTAATCAAAGATCACCACAAATTATGAATTGCATTATGTTTTGAGATTGGTATCACACTCACTACACACTTATCTGCAGTGTGAATAGAAGGATGTTGGCTATAAGTAAATAAATTTGGACATTGACTGAATTGCCAGGTAACATGTAATTATAAAAGTAGGTTCTGCACTTTGGAATTCTACTTGACTACACACAACATCAGAAACTTTGTTACTTTGTTACTTTATTACACAAACACAGGACAGCTTCCTGAAGGTTGTCTAATATCGTATTTTGTTATTTGTCAATTATTACTTTGATATTTATCCACCTTCATTAAAAAGTTTGCACCTGACTTTGTATTCAACTCATATCTAATTAATGATCAGCCATGGTGGTGTGCATTTGTAATCCCAGCTACTCAGGAGGCTGTGCCAAGAGGCACCCTCGCAATGAGGAGCTCAAGACTTGCCTGGGCAATATAGTGAGACCTTGTCTCAAAACAAAAACAAAGCAAAAAAAAAAAAAAAAAAAAAAAAAAAAAAAAAAAGAAAAAAAAAAGAAAAGAAAAGAAACGAAAAACATGATATGGAGCATAAGTTATTTAAAGGTTAAACTATTTGTCACTAGAGTAAAATTAGGTCATGAGACTTGAATCAGTTTTCAGTTGTCAGCACAATGAAATAGAGCCTTAGTATTGTATCATAGAATCATTCCATCTTTCTGCATCCATTACCTCCATTATCCATGACTATTCCCATATAGTAGATGTTGTTTTGGTCCACTATGAAAGGTGTAGTTTTCATCTTCCTCTATTTTAGGAGACACTTTCCTGCAAGTCAGTTTATGAACAAAAATTATCAATATTCATTATTGTCATGAAATCAATACCCTTTCTTGCACAAAGTTGACTAGGACTAATTCTTTATACTTTGAAAATAAAAATCACTTTTTAACACGTCCTTTTTTATCATCCTTAAACAACTATCACTCATAATAGTATTTTAAATTGATTAAAATCTTATAATGGCACTTAACATTTGTTATTTCTTATATTGCAATGAGCTCTCCACAAATCTTTTAACATTCATTAGGTTACTTAGAGCATATAGAGTGTGAAGAAATAATTATCATCCAAACACTATCTCTTATTCAATATGAAAAAATTCTAGTTTGAATTTAATCAAACAGGTCTTGAGAATGCTGAGGGAATAAGATGAGTCTCTTTTGTAAAGATACTAAAATCTTCCTCTTTCCTATGACTAGAAATGCTCCAGCCAGACCATGAAACTGCAGAGAAGTCTCAAGAAAACATATGGTTTTAGTAGCCTAATGAAAGAGAAGAGCCTTTACTTAAGGACCTAGAATTATAGAAACCTATAATCATCCTGCTAATTCATGATGGGGAATTTGCAGCACCTCACAGTAATTATCTAGGGGTCTGAAAGGACCAGGGATACCTGGAAAAGGTTCATGACTGGAGGCAGGGGCAGCTTCATGGATGTGTGACTGCACAATTGCACAGGGTCAAGAGCTCAGAAGTGGCCTAAACTTGGCTTGTTGCTCCACTTTCACTTTTTTTAAATGCTTAATAATTCCCGGGAATGCGTATGCAGCTAGTCCTCACCCAAGACAACCAGAGAGACTAGCCCTTGGGTGAGGTAGCTGGATAGTGAGACCCATGGGAGCAGCTTTGCCAGGGGGGTACACTGAGCAAACTGTGGAGGAGGGTACTGCAGACTGGGTCCTCCTAGGAGAGGAGTATTGATTTTGAGAATGAAGAGTATTTTTGGATGACTTGTGAAAAGGAAAGGCGCAAGGGTAGAGAAAGCTGCTGCTTCTCGTTCTGTATGTCGTGTCCCATATTATTTAAAATGGATTTTTCTACTGACTTCAAGATCAGCATTTTCCAAACATTTCTCATTGCCCATTCCAGTCATTATAATAAAAGTATACACATGCATTTCTCCAATACAGATTTTTTTGCTTATTAAAGTTTTAGTTCAAACAATATGACTGTAAAATTATTACTTATCAATACCATCCAGAAGAAACACAGTCTGAATCACAAAAGAGAGTGACATGTGCAATTTTCTAGTAGTCAAATTGAGAAGGTAAAATGAAAAATTGAAATTAATAATTTCTTTTCATTAAGCCAATATATAAAATGTTATTTCAATATGATATCAATGTAAAATTATGAGATAGCTTGTATGTTTTTATAAATTTTTTAAATCTTGTATGTATCTAAAATTCTCAGCATACCTATTCAGACTAGCCACGTTTCAAGTGTTCAATAGCCATGTGTGGCTGATGGCTACCACACCCAATAGTACAGACTTATGTATTTGAGAAGTTATAAATTGCAGGTGTATGAGGGAGAAAATGAAGCTCCAAATTCTAATATTTTATTCTCATAGCCTAGTGGGGGTGACCTTGGAGATCCCTTGGGGCGTACGAATACCACATTGAAAACCAATGGTATAGAATCATCATTTGACCACTCTAAAAGATGAAGTGGTATTATACACCAGGGTTAACACTTATACAAGTGTTACCATACACACACACACACACACACACACACACACACACACACACACACATTTCCTGCAAGAGAAGGGAACATCAAATCTACCTCTAGATGGGAAGATTATGAATTTTTCCATTTAAGAAGAACAAAAATGCAGCCATCTTTGAAAAAATACAGTATGCTACAATTCCTTGCTACTGTGCAAGGCTGAAGCACTGGGAAACTGTACTATACTGGCCCTTTTCACACAGGGCACCATACCTCTGGGCACAAGCACATTCTTGTTTGAGAAGCTTGGAAAGAGATGTGAGGAACCTGGAGCAGGAGCTAGAATCCATCAGGTCACAGAAGACTTTTCAAGCATGCTGTGGAGCTTGACTGTTATCTCATAGGTGGTTTTTTTCATCAAGGGAATAGTATAGTTAGAGTTGTGTTTTTAAATAGGTTCTTCTGACTGCAGTGGGAGGATGGATTTTAGAGGCCAAGAAAGGGCCTAGGGCAAGTAGAAAACAAACTAGTGTATTATAGCAACGATCTCAGCTTGCCCACCAAATCTCATCAGATACACGTGCTTGCTTATTAAGATGTTCCACTTGGAACACTTGTCAAGTGAAATTCTAAAAATAGTAGGTTAAAAGCAATTGAAAAAGCTTGTAACAAAAATGTTAATTGTTTGAATCCTAGATTTATTTGAGCCTATAATTAACAGTGTCCACTCTTTTCTTTCTTCACATTGCCCTTCTTCCCACAAATCCAGACACAAACAATTTATTTTAAATTGAAGAGAGCTTTAAGTGAAGACCACCACTTATCTGTACAGCATCCACAGACCCTAAAGGCCTAGAAAGTAGAGATGGAGATGGTTGATGTCGGGGCTATATTAAGACAATTGAGAGATATCCCACAAAACAGTTGATTTAGACTTTTCATCAGGGAACTTTGAATAGGAACTCTGCATTAGATAACAGTATTGTATCAGTGTTAAATTTCTTGAATTTGGTAATTTTAAGGTGGTTATATAAAATAATATCCTTTTTCTTAATAGGTACATGCCGAAGAGTTTCTGGGTGAAGGGTTATAACTGCAAGTTCAACTTACTTTTACATGACCCAGCAAAAAAACAATTAAAATGTGCTTATGTATAGATTAATCTGTATGGAAAAGATAAAGCAAATGTGGCAAAAATGTTAGCAGTTAAGTATCTTGATAAAGAAGTTCAGGTATTCATTATGCCATAATTATCTTTCTCCAAAGATTTGCATCTTTCAAAAAGATCTATTTTAGAGATGCACAATTAAATAGTTACAAATATAATATGATTCCTGTGATTTGCTTTTGAACACTGGCAGATGGGGAGTGAGAGTGGGTGGAAATATAGATTAAATAATTATCAAGAGTTATAGATTGTTGAAGCTGGGTGATGGATACAGGAGAGCTCATTATACTATTCTCTAATTTTCATCTGTGTTTGAAAATATTTCAAATAAAACATTTAAAAGAAGACAATTATTTCAGACCTACCCAGGGAAAAGTGTAAAATAAGTAAAAAATAAACAATGCTAATATTAAAGGGAGAAATTCCACTTAAATTGTAACTTTGCCAATTCTACTTTAATGCTTTGAGGGAAGCATATATTAAATATCACATCCTTTCAGAAGGATCAGCTATTCTCAGCTTTAGATTCAGTCATTTGGGCTTATTTCCCAGCACTACCTAGGTGAGTAGATTCTTTTAATAAAATAGGGAGAAGAAAAACTCTTAAGTTGAGGACTTTTTTCCTACGGCATTTCCCACTGTGTACTATTACCTGAAACAATATCCTAGAAGCTTGGGATATGTTTCAAAATACATGAATAAAATTATTCATATGTACACCCTGAATTTTGGTGTATTGCTCTGGGCTTATCAAAGCAACATTAGCATTTAGATACAAATATAAATTTTAGAACTATATGGTATTTTAGAGTTTATGAAGATTCTCATTTTGCAGTTGAAGAAAGTAAAACTTTGAGGATACAAATCTGAGGTACATTCTGCACTGTTCCTGGTAGAACAAGCCTTCGTTATGCTTAGCAGAAACTAGTTGAATGAGACACTCTCTTGATGGACATTCTGTCGTTCCCTATTGAAGCCTTCCCACATCGCCAAAAGAAGTCATCTTCATGTAAGCCCTTGTGTCTAACTCCGTTTTTTTCGTGGAACCCAAGCTAAGACGCATAGGTTTCAAAATATCGCTAATGCAAAGTTTGATGTAATAAGCAAAATGAATTTGAAAAGGAAGGTGTACGTTGTATTTTAAAGTTTTGTCACCAAATGATACAAGTAAGTTTTACTAATATTTAAAATCCATAAGTCTTCATGTTTTAGAGCTTATGTTTGTAGTAAAAGTTATGTTACCTAATACCTGAATCTAAGAGATTTGTCTTAAATTTAATCTTATGTCCTGTGAAAAGAAAGAATAAAGAAAATAAGTAGAATGAATTCTCCACTCTGTTGTTTTGGGTTCCTTTGCCTAGAAAAGTTTTTTTTGAGGCTGTGTGTGTATAACACCGAAACATCCCATTGATTTATTTTAAATTGTCAGACCAGTGGTTTGGAGCTGTGTTGTTTAGGGATTTTTCCGACCGTTAGTACATAAGGACCACCCAAAACTGTCTAAAACAATAAGGATGTTTATTATTTCATTTTTTATTACATTTATTAGGATTTATTACATTCATATTCCTCAGACCTTATTTTTAGGCTCAGAAATTATGATATGGCCCTCCAATAGTTTTTCACTTATTACCTGATAATTTTACCCTACACTTTATCAGTTTTGGGTTCCTTTTACTTTGATCCAAACATTATCATATATGACAAGTACTTCTCTTAAATCAGTGTTAAAGAGATGGTGGGACTTCCATTCATGTATTTTGGATAGAATTTTCTTCTTATTTTTATTTTATTTATATCTATGGGTTTCTGAGAGAGGAATTATGCAAATATATACTTGATTGGCCATAATCTCTAACAACTCAATCATGCAGTTGATCTTCTAAGAAATATATGCTCATTTTCACTTACTATTAAAGTTATAGCCATAGAAACAAATAGTATCGATTAAATTCTTTACTTAAGACTAATAAGATCAATGATACTTGTCTTAAGGATGAACTATAATTTCCTTTCTGAGTAAAATCCTCATCCAATACAGGAGAAGCTGTGCATAAAATTGATATCAAAGGACAGTGTCGGGTTATTCTCATTTTTATAGGTTGTGTATATAATTAATTTCAAGACATATTTTGTTGGTATAATGTATTGTACATAATAAAATAATTTACAATTAAACATGATAGAAAACGACTTTATTTTCAACATTTTTTGCTTCCTTTTCTAGTAAATATGTAAGGCTTCTTTAAAAACTCAAACTGAAAGTGGAATAAAATTATGCTTCTCATGTAAATAATTCCTGTCTATTGATAGTAATCGAATTATAATGTGAAATTATTTCTAAAAGTAATACTTGATTAAATATACTTATAGTTTGTTGCAGAATTCCTTTGCTAGTTTTCATACTACATGCCAGCCAGGAAAAAAAAAATGTCCCATTTAAAATACATTACGTTTAATATTACCTTGCTTCCAGCCTGATAAAATCCAATGCTTTCATAAATTCTACTCCAAAATTTTGGAGAATCAAAAGAAAAAAATAAATGTAGATCTTGCAGTGTTTGTTTTCTACCATATCTAATGACCATAGATTCATGAAAATTATCTGCAATATTCATTTAGCACCTTCAGTTTCAAGGGAAATAAGTATTTAAAATATTGAAGAAGAATTTAGCACTGCTTTTCTTTTTGTTCCATAAAATATAGAATTAATCAAATTAAAACTTGTCATTAAAGTACACATGGACCTCTTTTCTTACTTAAAATGTAGAGAATTCTAAATTACAAATATGCTACTTTTAACTAAAGCACATATAAAATATGACAAAGTTGCCATCTACAGTAGAATGTTTCCAACTAATAATGAAATCCTTCTCCAGCAGAAAAAGGAATTGCTAGAAAGCTCATGAATAAGAAAATGTGTTCATAAATAACATTCTCTGGACAGTGTTATGGTTTAGATCTAGATGTCCCCCAAGAGCATCGTGTGTTTAGAGGTGGGGCTTTTGGAAGGTGACTGAATCATGGGGGCAGTTTAGATGTGGTGTAAAGAGGTGGGGTCTGGTTCCAAGAGGCAGGTTGCTGGAAGTATGACCTGGAAGGATAGATCCTTCCTTGCTCCCGGCTTCTTTTTATGCTTGCTGGCCATCATGAGGGGGACAGCTTTCCTTCACTGCAGGCCCCTCTGCCATGCTGTTTCTGTCTTGGAGGAAGCCAACCACAGACTGTAACTGGGAGCCAAGATACAGTAAACTTCTCCTCCTTTAAATGGTGGGGCTGGGTATTTTGTCCCAGCAATGGGAAAGTGACTAAGACAGTGGGGAAATAAGTTGACAAGCACTTGGAGAGATTTCTGTAAACAAACATTACATTTGGGGGATTTTAACTTTACTTAGCGCAGATTGTTCATTGCTGTCTTCTATTTCTCAATATGACATTATTCTCTTGACCCAAAATAAAAACATAAAAAACAAATCTTTGCTGAAGAAATATTCGCCACTGGATGGTATTCGCTGGGTTTTGCCCTTGAAGGGCTCCACATACATGATTTGATGATTTAAATAGGAATGATCAAACTTATATATTGACTTATATTTTTGGAGGTGTTTCGCAATTCAAGACTTTATAAAAGAGTTGTTGAAAGTAACTGAGCTCTCATAATTGCATGATATTTATTTGTTATAAGGAATTTTAATATGAACATTGACAATAAGCCATAAGAGATATGTGATACTAAAAAGAGAGGTTTGGGGATAAAATTTTAGTTCTTTTTTGGTCAGTAGTAAAAACTATTTCCAGGGGTTGCTAAGGAATTTTGTGTTTTCTGGTCTGATATGGATTCTTGGAACAAAGCATACTGTTCTTTGCTTTTGAAACTTAACTCCTACTGTCAGCAATTTTTGGAATGCTCTCAAGTCCTCACCCTCACCAACACACATACACACATGCACACACTTACCTTACACACTTACCATACACACTTACCTTCAGAATGTCTCATTTAATAAGACTTTCTTTTCAGCATTGTAAAAGAACTTGTACATGCCTGTGCATATTTAAAGTTGTAGCTATCTGTTTAAACATCTTATTCATCTTTGTAATTCCAGCGTTTAGACATACTGGTGCTCAACAGAATCTTTGCTAAATGACTGAGTGAAGCACCCACTCTATGTGCAGAAAATTTGCAACATGGTACTAGATGCCTGCCTATTTAGCAATTTCATTTTATGGTAGACTGTCCTGTCAGAAATAATCAATCATAAATTTAGCAAATAAAACTTTTTTTGCCATTTGAAAGCCATTAAAAAAGATATGTGCTTTTTAAAACCACTGTAGACATTACCTAAGGGAATAGAATGAGATAGCTTATGTTTGAGCTCTTACAATTCTAGAATACTTTTCTTGAAGGTTAGGCATTTTCTTTTGTTGATTTTGGAACGAATGTGCGAGAAGTGGAATAAATAACCCAGTAGCTAGGTCTGACCTCTGTAGCTAGAGGATAGAGTTGACTACACCCACATATGACTCTTGAGTGGCCAAATCCAGGATTAGAAAAATTCCAAAGACATTCAGAAAGCTTGTTCCCATTATTAAGGATCAAGCTGATTTTCATGAATCATGCCTTAAATAATACCTTAAAAATAATTTTCAAAATATCACGAGGACTCATTCTTTGCCACATTATAATCGACAACATAAAGACAGTTGATGACTCTTTCAAATATTCTACTCACTACACTGCCTTTTAGACTCTTAAACTTCTTTTCATTTCTTTTCTTTCTCAACAATGTTTGATTTTTTGTCATTATGAAGGTACTTAATGCTTCATCAGTATGTTTTTAAGAAAAGGTGACTGTATCATCACTGATACTTAAAAGTTATAGAAATACCAATGAAAATTACTGAAATTTAGGATGACATAAAAGAACACTATTTTTGCCGTATCTTAAGTGAAATAGCTTTCAGTTCGTGTTTTGGGTATTGTTCGCATCAAATATAGGTTCTTTCTTCACATATTTGCATAAAACTCTAGTACTCCCTATGAAAATAGTGATAGGAATTTAAATCTGGTTATTTAATTGCTGTCAACATTTATGTTACCACCTGCTGAAAATACTTGTGAGGGGCCTTTTCATCATTAGATGAATAGAAGAGATTTTAGACCAACTCCAAACAGAAGAAAGTCATTAAAGCTTTATGTATTAGTTATTGATCAACGCATAACAAATTACTCCGAAAATTAGTGGCTTAAAACAACAGTATTTATTATGTCACAGTTCTGCGAGTCAGGAATCTGGGCACAGCCTAACTGGTCTTCTGGCTCGGTGCCTTCACAAGGCTGCAATCAAGATGTTGGCAGAGACTACAGTCATCTCAGGGCTCAACTGGGAAGTACCTGCTTCCAAGCTCACTCCAGTAGTTGCTGGCAGTATTCAGTTTCTAATGGGCCAGTGGACTGAAGGCTTAACTTCCTTACTGGCTACTAGCCAGAGGCCTCTCTGTTTCATGCCAAGTGAACCTCTCAGTAGGACAGTTTCACAGTATGATAGCAGTGTTCCTCAAAGAAACTAAGAAAGAGAATGAGAAAGACAGCAAGACAGAAGCTAGACTCTTTATGAAATGTGCTACCGGAAGTGACCTCTCATCAGATTTGTGTGTTCTCTTCAGTAGAAATGAGCTTTTAGGTCTAGTCCATTCTTAAAGGGGAGAGATGACACAAGGGTGTGGATATGAGGCGGCAGGGAGATTGGGGATTATCTAGAAATTTCCCATCACACTTTGCTGTAATGAAAAGGAAAACCAATGTTTTCAATTAAAGTTTTTTTCTTATCACTTGGTATAAAAGAGATCTCAAAGCATAATCTCATATGCTTACTTCACTTTCATCTGATTAGGGTTTTGAAGAGTGGATCAAAATTATATTATAAAGTTATATCTGTGGAATTGCAGTTGGAACCTCTTCAATAGGACAAGCTGCAGAGGAATAGTTAACAAGAAAATGTCGCATTATATTATAGCTCCCATAATTAGGTCAGAAATTTTTCCAAATAAGAACTCAATTAAGAGTCCTGGAAATGAGGTAACAGCACTGATCCAAAAGAATTCCTGTGATGGAGCTGTCTTTCGTGCTCAAAACTCTTAACCACATTTAGCTTCCTGGCTGTGAGTTAACAGGGCTGTAAGTAGATGTTACATTGCCTAGATTTCCTCTAACAAACTGATGTAGCCATACCCAGCCAGTGCGAATGTTGGCTGCTCACAGTTCACAGCTGTACCCTTCTGTGAGAGGAACTGACCTTGGCAGAAGGGAACTGTCCTGTTTAAGAGAGCAGCATTCCACCTTGAGGGATGAGGGACAGCCTGCAGCCAGTGACTGAAACTGGGGGAGTACCAAGCTTTGGAACTCCCCATGGAATCAGGACTGAAACTGGACTTCAGCTGATATTACATCTTTGCTTAGCTTTTCCACTACCCTATCTTGATTCCTTCAACCTTTACAGGATGCTTATGAGGACACTCCCTCAGTAAGCCACACAAGAATTTCTATCTCAGGGTCTGCTTCTAGGGAATCCGCCCCAAGAAATGGGTCGAATGAACTGAAACATCAACATTGGAAAGTAAATCCTACTTTACTTTTTTGGTTTAGGGCACTAACTATTATTCAAATTACTCCCTTATGTGGAACTTTCTCCTCCCATGTAAAATTACAGGATTAAAAAATAGGTACAGTGGTTAAACTGTATTACCATAACCTGGCTGTCTTTCTGTGAATCAGCCCTTCCCTTCCTCTTCCTTTTTTCCTTCTTTCCTTCCCCTTCTCTTCCCTTCCCTCCTTTCTTCCTTCCTCAATTTGTGCCTAGAAATGACACGAGAAAATAAACTTCTACTGCCAATGGGCGTTCCCAGCATCTCTCCTCAGACAGCAGCTACGCCATTTTACAAGTCATTTCTGTGACAGCAGCTCCCTCATTACCTTCATAACCCTATTGTAATACCAAGGGCAGACTATTAGTTCGAATACTGAAAGATGAGAAAGGCCAGTATGTTCAAATGAGGATGTTTATAATTTTAAAAAAATACATAAAGTAGAATATAGTGCTATGGATGTATCCAAATAAAACCACCAGTACTTCTCTGAGGCAATTGAAATATAAGCCCAATTAATGTGCACATTCCTTCTATCTGTATTTTCAGGTGTCTCCTTTGTCATTGCAAAAATGGGCCCCTCTTTCCCATCTGCTCGGAGTTTCTTCATTAACACCATTCTAACTTGCAGCTCTTGGACCAGACCTCATTCCTTGTCTGTCCTTTTCTTGTTAAAATTTACTTTTCCCATGCCCTGTATCTCATTGTAAGAATGACATTGGCTTATTTGAGTTTATGGACTAAAAACTGCTGATGCTTTAATATTTTAAACTTCATACGTTCATAGGCACTCCAGGGAGGATAAACATTTTTAACTCAAAGACAGAACTGTTGTAATTCCAAGCTTTTGCCCAGGCTAGTGAGAGTAGTGTTTTGGAGACAGAGGCCTAGATCTATAATAGAAAGGTTGCCTGCTTTGTTTATATATTTAGCTGCTGCTGCATATATAACTATTATTCTGGTAAACGACATAAGATAAACATGTTCAATGTCTGCAGATGCATACTGTAGAACATTTTCTGTTGAAAGAAAACGTATTTTGTTGAAGAAAACCTTTTCTATATTATGACCTATTTTTTATGAATTAGATTTTTTAATTGAAAATTGAGAGAACTATCTCTTGCATCTGCCTTCAGTATCATGACCACAGCATCCATTTTTGTTACATGCAATCAGTTGCAATCATTACTTTGAAAACCTTAACTTTTTTTAAAAGTCACGTACACCACTCACCCTGCTGACTCTTTGAGTAGCAAATACATCAGTTTTACCACGAGCAGTGTTGAATGTTATGTTGGTTGCTGCATGTAACCATTTTTTTAACCTTTTTGGCAGGAAACGGATGACTGCTATTTCATCAAGCAAGTTGGCAACAGCTTCAAGTTTAAAATATTTTGACATGATACAAAATATGATTCTTTTCACTTGACTCCAAGGCCATCTGAGTGTTCCTTAGAAAGGAATTTCTTCAAGGTTACAGTTTTTGGTGTTCAGCAGAATGGACATTAAGTCAATTGCTAATAGTCTTATGTATCACTGGCCAATGCATCTATTAAATACATGAAAATTTTACAGTTGGATCAAAAGATAATTGCCAGTGGGGAAAAAGCATTGCCTGACAGGTATGTCATTTGTCATCATAATCCATCTAATACTTCTTCCTTGACTTGGCACTGAACAAAACAGAATCTACTGCACACTGTGAGACTTAATATTTTCTATCTTCTGTGTTTATTACCCTTTTCAAATTCCTTTGCTGAATCAATAACTATAAAATATTACAAAAAGCATTTGATGTGTAAGCTATTAAAATGAGTTGATGAGTGTCTTCTCCCAAAAAGTCCTGCAATAATTGCTAGTGGTTGGTACTATTGTTGCTATTATTATTAGCATTCTGAGTTGAGATTTCAGGCTCATTAGTGCCATAGGTTTAATAAGCTACTTGACTTCCTGTTACTGGCTCTTTTCATATTTTGTACCTAGAAAGCAACTCAGGACAACGTCTGTATATGTTGAAATTTTTCTAAATGTTGAGAAGTCTTTTGAGAACAGTTTCCATATGAAGATCTTTGTAGGAAAATAAGTTGAGTCTTTACTAAGAAAGACTATTAAATGCATTTTAAATAAATAAGAAACGAATTATAGAAGGAACAAATGAATGAACCAATCAACAATTAAGCAGTGAATGAGGAAAAAAATACATATATACAATTGTGTTCTCTGTACCAGGCCATCTAACATTAGTTTTAGAAGTTGCAAAAGATCTTAAGGATCTTGTGATCTAATTCCTAATTTTGTAGATGAGAGAATAGAGAGAGGTAAGATAATTTGCTTGAGGTTTATGCTGTTAGTTGAAGACCTAAAATGCTTAGTAATATTTCCTCATTTCATAACAAGTTAGATGTGTTTTTAAACAATATGCCTTAGGCCCTGCAAACTGGACAGGGTGTTACAAAAAGTGTGGACTTAAGAGGCAGAAAGACCTAGGTTCAGAGCCCAGCTTTGCTTTTTCTAGCTGTGTATCCTTGGGTAAGTCACCTTCCCAAATCTCAATTTCTCATCAGTGATGCACTATGTACCTGTCAGGGCCATTGTAATAGTTAAAGGATGTAACGTATGTAAAATACTCAGAAAAGAGTAATCACAAATTGGTAATTCCCTCGCCTGTCAAGGATTTAGCATCTGTTAAAGAATTATGTGAATAGTGGTATCAGTTCACTGAATCTGTGTAATTCATTCTGAATTCAAAATTAACACTAGAGCTGATATTACCATATCATTGCCTGTCTGAAAGTTGCTGAGAATTCTATCTCCCCCTGTTAGAAAATTTCATTTCATTGTTTTCCCATCTAAGGAAACATAGATAATGAATTGGCTATATTATAGATTGTTATGGATAATTTGAATTGTATTATCTGCTTGAATTCTTCCTGTTAAAACATGAGAGCTTACAAATTATTCTCATTACAGTTAGACACTTTGAGATTTCCAAGAAAATTGTTTTGTACTCTAATCATACCTATCACACCATTAGCTTTAAGCCATTTACCCACTTGGACCCATTCTCCTGTTTGCTAAGATCTCTGCCGGAGATTCTATCATTGAATACAAGGAGTCAAACAGCATTGTCTTCCTTCTGCATCCTAGCATATGTGACAGTCTTCTAGAAAAGAAGATGTAACATCTGGAACACTAACTCTTAGGTATAAGGCACGGAAATTAAAAACAATATAAAGGACTCTGGTCATCAATCATGTTTGCCAGTACTTTTTTCTGCTATAGTGGATTAAAGGATTTCTCTGTGTTGGGAAATAAAATGAAGAATAGCAGAATGAGTTTTGTTCATAGTCTTTTTTATCCGAAAACAAAAGATCATAAAGATAGAGTGGGAAGAATGAGGGAAAACAATAATTAGTGAAATGCCAATATTATTCAAACTCTTCAGTGAAACTCATTCCTGGAAGCTAGAATTATCCTGATGCCAAAACCAGATGAGGAAAAGAAAGAAAGAAAGAAAGAAAGAAAGAAAGAAAGAAAGAAAGATGGATAGATTGATTATAGGTTAATCTCATTAAAGAACATGCAAAAATCCTTAACAGGATACTAGCAAACAGAATGCAACAGATCAGTAAAAAGTTCATCCATCATGATTTGGTTACTTTTCTTGTTGCTGAGACAAAATACCCAACTCCCAAAGTTAAAAGAAGAAAGATTTATTTTAGCACACATTTTATAGAGGTTTCAGTTCCTATTCAGCTGGTTTCGAGGCAAGGCAGCGTGGCAGAGGGGCATTGCAGAGGAGAAGCACTTCCTAGCTTGGCCGGCAGGAGACAACAAGCAGCATGTAGCCTTCCTTTCTCTTTTATCCCATCCAAACCACAAGCCCATTGGATGGTGCCACACACAGATAGGGTGGAGCTTTCCACACCCAGAACAATGCTAAACCAACCAGTGGACTAATCCAGTTTATCACGTCCTTAATCCAGTATCACACACCTAGGATCCGGCCACTGCCAAATGCCTCGTCTGGGAGCATGAGGCCTTGGGGAGACATTTTAGATAAAGACCATCACATATCATGACCAAGTTGGCTTCATACCAGGGATGCAAGGATGGTTCAACATACATAAATCAATAAATGTAATTCATCACTTAAACAGAACCGAGGACAAAAATCACATGATCATTTCATAGACAGAGAAAAAGCTTTTGTAAAAAAAATCCAACATTCACTTATAATAAAAACTCTGAGAAATAGGTATAGAATGACTATTTCAAACTGATAAAAATCATTCATGACAAACCAACTGCCACCAATACACTAATTGGGGAAAAACTGAAAGAACCTCCTTCAAAATCAAGAACAAGGAAAGGTCATCCACTTTCAGCACTCCTGATTGATGTAGGGCTTGAAATGAAATTTTAGCCAAAACAATCAGGTAAGAGAAAGAAATAAAAGAAATATGTAAATGAAAGAAAGAAAACAAACTATCTGCAGTCACAAGTGGCATGAGTCTTTACATAGAAAGCTCAAAAGACTCCACTAAAAGACTCCTAGAACTAAGAAACAAGTTCAGAACAGTAGCAGAATGCAAAGTCAATACACTAAAATCAGTAGCGTTCCTTACAACAAAAATAAACCCACTGAGAAAGAAAGTGGGAAAACAATCTTATTCATGATAGCTAGGAATTAACCTAAGGAAGTGGAAGACCCCTATAACAGAAACAAAGCACTCTGAAAAACAGAATTGAGAGGACATCAGAAAATGGAGAGGCAGAGCCAATAAAGTCAAAATGGTATATTATCAAAAGATGATATATAGATATCATGAAATCCTAATTAAAATACCAACAGCATGCTTCCCAGAACTACAAAAATCCACCCTAAAATGTATATGAAACTAGAAGAGACCCAGAATCCCAAAAGCAATCTGGGCAATAAAAGCAAAGCAGGATACATAAGAATCCTGAATCTTGTTCTATACTACAAAGCTACAGTAATGAAAACAGCATGGTACTGGCACAAAAGTAGACATAGAGATCGATGGGATAGAACTGAGGATGCAGAAAAACTGCAGGCACATTTAGCCATTTGATCTTTGACAAAAGAACCAAAAACATGCTGGAGAAGAGACGGCCTCTACACAAATGGTGTTAGGAAAACTGCCTACTCACATGCAGAAGATTGACTCTACATCAGTATCTTTAACCTTCTACTAAAATCAAATCAAAATGGATCAAAGACCTAGATATAAAAAACAGAAACACCAAATCTGCTGGAAGAAAAAATAGGTAGAACTGTTGAAGACATAGGCATAGGCAAGGACCTTCTGAACAGAACCCCAGTTGTACAAGAAATAACACCAAGAATCAACAAATGGAAATATATCAAATTAAAAATTTCTGCACAGCAAAGGAAACAACCATCAGAGTGAAGAGACAGCCTACAGAATGGAAAAAAAATTTGGCAGCTACTCCTTGGACAGAGGACTAATATCTAGAATATATAAAGAATTTTAAAATGTAGACCTCCCTAAAAGAAAAGATCCAGTAAAAAAATGGGCAATTGAAATGAACAGATACTTCTCAAAAGAAGAAGTACAAATGGCCAGTAAGTACTGTATAAGAAAAAAATGTTCATCATCTTTTGCCATTAGAGAAATGCAATTTAAAACAACCCTGATACTCTATTTTATTCCAAAAAGAATGGCTATCATCAAAACCTTAAAAAAAAATAACAACAAATGCTGGCAAGGTTGTGGGGCAAAATGAACACTTTCACACTGCTAGTGGGAATGTAAACTAGTAAAAATCACTATGGAAATAAGTTTGGAAATTTCTCAGTAAACTAAACATAGTCATTCCATTCAATCCAGCTGTACAACTTCTGTCATATTCCCCAAAGATTTAGTCATCATATTACAGCGATACAGGCAGACCCACGTTTTTAATAAGTACAGTTCACACAGGCTAAATCTTGGAAGCACCCTATATGTCCATCAACAGATGAATGGGTCAAGAAAATGTATATATACTCAATGGAGCACTACTCAACCATAAAGAAGGATTAATTTGAGTCATTTGTAGGAAAATAGATGCACCTTGAGACCATAATGCTAAGTGAAATAAATGAGAGACAAAACCACATTATTAATTATCACATGGTTTTCCTTGTAGGAGAAAGCCAAAGTGTATCTAATTTATTTTTTAAATTTTATTCTATTAGTCCATTTTTGCAATACATGCATTTTACAAGCATCTTGAAGAGTCGGTACATGTACATAATACCGCTTGTTTTTTTTTAAACCTCTCCACTTCCTCCCTCCTCTTCTAGTTCTCCTTTTCCTCTTTTAGTTCTTGTTGATATTGTTAATCTTAGTTCATGACATATAATGTCCCCATTCCTTGAGGTATTAGGACCTTGTACCTGGCATACCTTCGCTCTATCTATTCCACCAACCCTGTCCCCTCCCCTGTTCCCTTTGGTCCCCTGGACTCCTTTCCATCTGTAAGAGATCCACCCCTTCTCTCATTCTGTCCTCCCTTTATTTTTCTCTTAGTTTATACTTTGTCTTACTCAGATGAGAAATGCCATAAGGTATTTAAATAAGTGATTTATTTCACTCAACATTATATGTAGGTGCATCCATTTTTCTACAAATGTCTCAAAGTATATCTAATTTAAAGAGCAAAATAAAAGACAGATGATAGGAAACAGAGAGGTAGACTTTCTGGATATGGGAAACAGATCTAGGAATGTAGGGACACGGATGGGATAGAAAGGGGAAAGAAAAGTAAAAAGGATTAAAATGAAATATGTGGCCCAGAGTGATGGTATACACCTGTAATCCCCGCACTTGGGAGGCTGAGGCAGGAAGATTGCCATGAGTTTGAGGCCAGCATGGGCTATATAGTGAGTTGAAGGCCGGCCTGAACTACATGGTCAGACTCTGTCTCAAAAGCAAAGCAAAACAAAACAAAATAACAACAGCAAAAACAAAGAAAGAAAAAAGATGCAATATGTGTATGTACCAACTTCCCGCAATGTGTTCATTATGTGTCACAAACCTGTACTAATATTTTTTAAATTAACAGAGTATTATTTAGTGAGTGATCAATATGTATGGTTATCACAACAGCTCTATGAACTAGGGAAATACAGTCTTGGAGTGTTAAATAATTATTCAGGACCATTCACAGAGAGAATCTAGTGCTCAAAACCAAGTCCACTTCTAACCCTACTTAACACTGCTTGAATATTTATCAGCCTATGCAGGTAGTTTTAAAACTACATTAGAAAAAATTATAATCAAAATATGTATACCCTTGCTGTGCTGAGTAGCACTCAATGGAAGCAGGGCAATAACCAAAAACCAATAACCAAATGCCATTTTGCCTAAAACTAATTTGCCAATTGACTATTTCATGAAAGAGACAATTTGTCAAGTTTACTGAATTTACCAATTTACCAAAAAATATGGTTTTCATTAAAAGACTAAAAATATATTTTAAATGAATGTACCTATGAATAAATCCATTATAAATATATTTCCACTTAAAATGTATTTAAGATTACTCCATGTTATTCATAATATCATCTTTATAAGTGTATTAATTAAAAGGATAGTTTCATAAAAAGACTATGCTATCCTATGACTCTTATGTTTGACTAACTAAACATTCCTTAAAATGGTACTAATAAGAATATAGTGATAGAATATATTAATTAAGCACATTCGAGACTGTCCCATAAGGCATGCTTTTGGTAACTTGATAAAATTAGAAAATTTGGCAAGTTGATCATGCAAGATTTAATGTAAATACAAATGCCCCAGGGTAGTCATGTGAACTTTAATGTGAGTTATTTGAGAATCTTGCAGATTCTGAGCCTGCAGTCTTGGGGAGAACCTGAGATTCTGCAGCTCTAACAAGCTCCCATGTGATGTGGATGCTGTTTGTGTCAGACCACATGAGTAGCATGTGTGTATGCAGGAATAACTTTCAGTGAGTTAGTACGAGCTTGACTCAACTAGACTCCCGTACATGGAATGGATTTCACCCTTTCAATTTCACTGACCTTTGTTTTAGACATCTTGTATAGAGAGGATTTTGCATGGCTATTAATATAACTAATCTTTTTTTTTTTTTTTTTTTGGTGCTGGGGATCGAACTCAGGGCCTTGTGCTTGCTAGGCAAGTACTCTAAACACTGAGCTAAATCCTTAGCCCCAATATAACTAATCTTTAAACTGATTCAGATTTGGATAATAAGACAAAAGCAAAAAAAAACTGCTTTATTTTTTTTGTCAGTGATCTAAGCTATTTGAAGAAAGCCATGATACCGTCTGCTGTCCTAACTCTGCCTGAGCTCTCTGCATGAAATAGGTCCATACATTTTTTAGCAGTTAGATATATGCATACTTCATTATTGCAAAATAATGGAGCTTTAGCAATTCATTGAAGTACCTGTTTTCGTTGCATTTTATTAAATATGTCCACGTCAGACGTTTGAAAACAGAAATGTTATACATCATAATTCTTTGACCTAATTTGTGTTGATAGAATGTGTTATTATTGATATTAGCAATACAATGTATATTATCATCTACAGCTGTGAAAATGATTTTATACTTGTAAGATTACTTTTTTGCTTGGAGAAAAATATCTTTCGATCATTATTTAAAATCCAATTAAATATGATTGGTAGTAGAGCTGAATTCTAGGTTTCATATAGTGCACTAGTCAACATTTGCAATGTCTTGGAAAGCTTTTAAAATCTCAATACCTAAGTCACTCCCCAAGTTAGCTAAATCTGAATCACTGTGTGGATTTTTAATCTCCCCAGATGATTCTAATGTATAACCATGATAATGATTTTTTTGTAGTCCCTGCTTTTACATAATTAGTCCCTAGTCTTTTTCCTATGTCATTGTATTAGAACCTCAGTGATATATGCACTTGCAATTCTTCCTGTTCTTTTCATTATTTACATGTAGGACCATCTGCTAAGATGGCATAATTCTTGCTTACAAATTGGACTAAAGAATAAATTCCAAAGGCATACAAAGATATGAGTAATCATTGTAAACCCATTATTTTGTGACAAAACTGAGTTCCCCTAGGGCCTAGGCATAATTTTCATTTAACCTATGTCTTTGGCTTGAGTTCATATATAATAATTGAATAGCAAATAAGCAGATAAACTATGACAATTCAAGATAAACATACAAGCGGTTCACTTCCTACTTGACAGTATTGCCATGGTGTGCAGTTCCATTCAAAAGTGCTGGGTTTGTACACTTACAGACACTGTGTTCTTTTTCTTTTTAAAGGTCATACTAAGCTTCAGAAAATAAGTCATAGCATAATACTGCGAACTGAAAAAGTGCATGAGAAAGTGATATGGTGCTGTGTAGACTTTTAATGACATCGTTATATGTACATATGCCATTGCCTTCTATTTCTAGGTTGCAGATTGATGTAACCAAGAGGAATAAGATCCTTGCAAGAACAAATGGAGATTATTAATTTGTATCTTCCCAGCTAATGCTTGACATTTGACCTAAAATATTAATAAATATGGCTGATGTACAGGAAGATAATTTGGGCAAAGTCTATATAGGATGAATCAGATACAATAAGGATAATTTATTTCTGAAACATTTTTTCTTTTTGCAGTGTTGGCTATCAACTCATGGCCTTGCTCAGGCTAGGCATGAGCTTTACCACTGAGCTTGTTATGGCTTGTATCTAGATGTCCCCTCAAAACCTTTTTGTGGCCATAGTGGAGCTTCTTGGAGTTGGCTAGCTCCAGGCTGTGTGATGCTGGGATTAAGGAAATGATGCTGGAATTAATGGTGCAATGCTGAGATTAAGGGTGCCCCACCCTGGGTGTGAGTGCTACCTGCCCAGGGCGAGTAGTCTGGATGGAATATAAAGGACAGAAGGAGGGCTGCTGCCATCTCTTGTTGCTTGCTAGTTCACTGCTTTGCTGCCTTTTGCCTGCCAAGAACTGTTTCTCCTCTGCAATGCCACCCTACCTTGGAGCCAGCCAACTATGGACTAAAATCACTATAGACTATAAGCCAAAATAAAGCTTGCCTCCTTTAACTTTGGGTGTCGGGTATTTTGTTTCGGTAATGAGAAAAGTAATAAAGACAGAGTTATACCCCTAGTCCTCAAAACAATTATCTGAGTTCAGAGGATCCTAAAACATGAATATCTAGTAAAAAAGGAATAGGACCAGTTCAAAGGTAGAGAAATCAAGTCAGAAAATGTTCGTAACAGATAAATAGAAGAAATAAAATAGTAAACCTGAAAGTCTGACCCTGTTAAGTGCTCGTATCATTATAAAATGAGTTAGTTATTGGGCCAAATACAAATTAGCTCTTGGTTTTTCTGAAAGATCTTTTAACACAAAATGACAGAGCTGATTTAAAGAAGGGAAAGTATAAAGAAAAGGAATAAGGTTTAAAAAAAAGCATTTTGTAAAATACAAATTTAAGAGAAAAAATTATTCACACTTGAATTAGTGAATTGAGGATAAACTAGACATTTATCACAATTGCTTCACTAAATTTGATTTCACTAATTCGCAATTCTAAATTGTTAATCAAGAGTTGATGCTGAATATGCATCATTTTTAGGGGGAAGAAATGGAAAAGAAACAGCAGGATGACATACACAAGTGTTCTCAAACCTATTAAAATCAGCATTCCTTTTTTATAACAAATACTTTTTGTGAGATCTTCTCTACTACTTTGAAATGAAATCCATGTATATGATTACATCCTTACGGAGATATTTAAAAAAAATAAACAAAATACCCAAATTCTAATGAAAGGAGAAATAAGAGGAAGGTAATTTATAATAAATGTGCTTCAGTGTGTATTTTAAACCCTGTAATATATTTCAAGAATGTGTTTGATTACATAAAATGAAGTACATAAAATATGTAATTTGTAATATGTTGCATTGTGTTTAGGCATGACTACACTTTAAGACATAATGTCCATCTCTTGCATCCATTAATTTAATCAGTGCGAATACAACAACTATAGCTGCAGACTGATGTAGGTGAGTTGCACTTGTGAGTACATGCACATGCAGATATGATTTTGAGATATTGCTTTCCTGAAAGGTAAACAACACTTAATAAAGTTCCAAACAAAAGTCATAAAACAAAATACGGTCCTTCTTTGGTTCATAGAGAAGTTGTTTTGCTAGAAAACTCAGTGCAATCTAACACCTTGCCAAAAAATAAAAACCAAAAAACAACTTGACCTGGTGTTATTTTGTACATGTAAATACTTATAAATGAGATTTTCATCTACATGACTGTTTCAAGACATTAAGGCCCATGTGAGATATAAAACATCTGTTGTATAAAGAAGTATGTCAGTGTCTGGCTCATAGTGAGATATCTATTTTTCCTGGTCCACAAAATGCCAGTACCACTATCAAATCATCATGATGATAAAAAAAATTCACCTCAAATTTCCAAAACACTCCTTAAATTGGTGAGTGTTGTGAGTCAACCGCAGATGCACAGAATTAACATTACTTATGCTATTTCCAACACTAACATTCTCTGTCCTTGGGCAAGTCTCTACACATTTTTAAGGGGGTAAGGAGGGACTATGAATGCCTGACGGCTACTTCACATTTTAAAATAGAGAAACACTAGGGAGAGTATCAATCATATAGCTGCTTCAAGTTGTCTTAGCTCCTAGCACTCTGTGGAAGCACTATGACAGGAACACAAGCCATCTGATGAGGCTCGCTGGGTTTAGGTAGGGAGAATGAGGAGATAGTTAGGCTGGAGTGTACATGTCCAGGATTCTCACTCTCTAACAGGAGGGCAAAACTATAAAATGCTTTCAACCTGTATTAGGGTACTGTTAGCTGCATTTAATTTTTCCTCTTTATATTGGGAGGTAGAAATGGTAGATGATACTATTTGTATACAATTGTTCTTTTCCTCCTTGCATTTTCCACAGATTCTATACATGTAGTATATACTCCAATACAACTGATGTTGGCTTGATCAATATGGTTTGTGGACAAAATTTAGAGTATGACAATTTTGATGTGTTAACCTTAAAGAAACATGGAAGTTTTCTGTCAGTCCTCTTGAAATTCATTATTTGTTGTCTTAATTACTTTTCTTGTCACTGAGACAAAATACCTGAGATTCAAAGTTAAAGGAGGAAAGGTTTATTTTGGCTCACAGTTTGTAGAGGTTTCAGAGTGGCACGGCAGAGGGGTATCACAGAGTAGAAACAGTTCATAGCAGGCAGAAGACTGCAAAAGCAAGCAAGCAACCCAACAAGCGACAAGGGATAAGAGCAGCTTCTTTCTGCCCCTTTTATATTCTATCTAGGCTACCCAGTTTAGGCAGGTGCCAAACCGATTAGTGGGCTACTTTCGTAATCACACATCCTTAATTCCAGCATCATTAATCCTAGCACTTCACCATGAATCTATCATACATTCTAGATCCAGCCGCCTCTGAAAAACTCCCACCTATGACCATATGAGGCTTTGGGGGGACATCTACACACAAGCCATAACATTTGCCATGAAAAGATTGTTATTAACTGTTCAACAGCTGCTGATTCCAGAATGAAGAGACATACAAAACAAATACGTTGTCAGTCATAGCCAGGAACCAAGCAAGGAAAGCCCAGGCAAATCCATTTGACCTACATCTGATCTATGGACCAATGAGAGAGAAATAAATATTTGTAGCTTTAAGTGACTGAGACTTAGGGAGTGGGCATTGGGTGGGGTTGGGTCTTTGTTAGGCAGAAAACCAGTATAGAAAACCTGAGCAATATAGTAGACTGATTTCACAGTAGGCACATCACAACATTATGAAGAAAGACACCACATATCCAAAGATGGTCAACAGACAGACTCTTTTACCGGCTTTTCAGTGAGGATACTTTTTTCCTAACCTTGATTTTCTCAAATGACTCGGTATTTTATTATTTTATTTTATTTTATATTGATTGATGTTGGGGATCAAACTCAGGGGCTTGCACTTACTAGGCAAGCGCTCTACCACTGAGCTAAATTCCCAACCCCATTCTTATCTTGAGAACAGTGAGATATGAACCCTAGCAGAATGTTGGACACGATTCACCCCGCCAAAATTGAGCAGCTAAGATGTCTTGAGGGCACTACATAATTGATATTCTCCCCAATGTCTCTGCACTTTAAAATTATTTCATTCATGGAATGACTGAAACCCAGGAACTCCAAAGGAAACAATTAGGAATACAGTAGTAGTAAATGATACTCTGTGTGTCTGAAAAAAGAATTGAGAAAAATCTGAATCACAGAGAAGTAGTTTTGTATGAATTGTAATGGAGCCCAAATTGGAGAGCTGCTTCAAAGTTAATTAGCACTTAGAGACTTGGTAATGAAACCTGAATAGTCATGCTGGAATGAGGGGCATCATTTACACAGCTGAAGGGAATGCTTGGATTGCCAATTGAAGTTACCATGGAGAACCTTATTGAATTAAATCTAATGAAGGAATGGGATGAAGCATCATCAAGTATACCTTCATCAGCATTTTAAATTTCATAGAATCATGGAATATTTTCAAGTTGGAAGGGACCTTGGGATTTAGTCTAATGCTTTAATTTTACCAGAAAATTGAGATGCAAAAAGATCAAGTTGTTCTGCTTAAACTCACAGAGTTAGGCTAGAGTCTAGGATTCTGTCTACTGCCTGCCTTCATCTTTTGTTCTTTGTCTTCTTTATTTTAAATTTGTGTGTGTGTGTGTGTGTGTGTGTGTGTGTGCGCGCGCGCGCGCACACGCGCTAGGGATCGAACTCAGGGCCTGCTGCTTGCAAGGCAAGCACTCTAACCACTGAGCTAAATCCCCAGCCTTTATTCTAAATTTTGATCACTGAGCCAAACTATCTTAGTAAAAAAAAGGGTGAAAATTATCTTAAATTTTCTACCTAATCTTTTCCTTGAAAGTTTGATATTTGACTGAGCAAATATGGGCAGTTGATTTAGACACTTAACTTCTGACAAGGGATTTGAAAATATTTTTCTTCTTACAATTATTATTTGGAAATTGTAGTGCTTTAAAATTTGACGTACATTTCACTTCATAGAGGAGGTTCTGGCAAAAGACAAGTGGCAACACGAAAACCTATTAAATTCAGACCCTGTTTAAAAGAGAGGATACAGACTGATTATATTACTTCCTCTTTACTCTCAGTGAGTTCTGTATAGCCTTTTCAAACGAAGAATTTTATTGAAATAATTATAGATTCACCTGCAGTTGTAAGAATAGTATAGAGAGAGTTAATGTACTCTTTACCCAGTTTCTCCAAATGGTAACATCTTATCAAACTGTAGTGAGATACCACAAAAGATATTGACAATGATACAGTCCACCACCAACTAAATCAAAGTTCTCTAGTCTTACATGTATTTGTGTTTTTTAGTCCTGTATACTGTTATCACACGTGTTCACATATTTACCACTACAGTGAAATAGAACAGTTCTATCACTATAAGGACCCCTGGTGTTGTCTACCTCCTTTCTTCCCTTTCCCTACCCCAGCATCTGGTCTCTAAGTCTTGGCAATTCCCAATCTGTTCTCCATTTCTATAATTTTGTCATTTCAAAATGTTATATGAGTGGAATTATATAGTATGCAACCTTTTGGTATTGGCTTTTTTAACTTCACATAATTTCCTGGAAATTCATCTATGTTATTTTGTGTATCAACAGTTCATTCTGTTTTTTTTCATTTTCTTTTTCTTTTCTCTTTTCTTCCTTTCTTCTTTCTTTCTTTCTTTCTTTCTTTCTTTCTTTCTTTCTTTCTTTCTTCTTTTTGTCTTTCTTTTTTCTTTGTTGAATAGTAGTCCGTTTAGTCATTCGACTGTTAAAAGACATCTGGATTGTTTCTAGTTGCTGGCTATTTTATATAAAGTTGCAATGGACAGATATTTTTATGAAGATTTCTGTGACAAAAGCCAAAGAGTGCAATTGCTGGGTTATATGGTAATTGCATACCTAGGTTTTAAAGAAATTGCCAAACTATTTTCCAGAGTGGCTGTACTGTTTTACATTCCCACTGGTATCATATGAGTAATCCACATTCTTTACATTTTCAAAAGCATTTGTTGTTATCACTACGTTTTATTTTAACTGTTTTGAGAGGTGTACAGTGTTATCTTATTATGGTTTGCATTTGCATTTTCCTGATGGTTAACAATATTGAGCATTTTTTCAAGTACTTGATGTAATGTGATTTATCAAATTTCATGATAAATTTATCAAGTTTGCCATTTTGTGGATTGTGCTTTTGGCAGCAAATCTAACAATTCATTGTCTAGTCTAGGTTCTGACGGTGCTTTCATGTATTTGTTCTAAATTTTTACGCTTACATTGAAGTACATTATCCAGTATGAGTTAATATTTATAAAATTTGTGACAATTAAATCAAGCATATTTTTCATTTGTGTCCATATGCTCTATTACCATTTACTGAAAAGGCTGTTTTTCCTCCTTTGAATCACTTTACAGGTACAACTCTGGTGAACAATTAATTGAATATATTGATTGGAATCTTTTTCTAGTTTCCTATTTTATTCCATTGATATGTTTATCTATCCATAGTCCATATCACATTGTCTTGATTATATAGTTATATGTAAAATTTTACTGTTGGGTAGAGTGATTCCTCCCACATTCCTTCCCTTTCAAGATTGTTTGAGGTATTCTAGAGTTTGTCCCTTTCCATATAAATTCTAAAATCTTATCTATATCTACAAAAATATTTCTGGGATTTTGATAGGAATTACATTAAACCTATAAACCAATTTGGGGTGGATTGACCAATTTGCTATTTTGACTCCACTAATACATGACTATTAGGTGAATTTTTATTTAGTTAGATCATCTTTGATTTTGATTTATCAGCATTTTGAAATCTTCAGCATACAGAACCTTTGCATATTTTGGTAAATGTATATCTAAGTTTTTAATTTTCTTTAGAGTGATTGTAAACCGTACGTTTTTTAAATTTTGGTTTATCCATGCTCATTGCTAGTATATGGGAATGTGGTAGATTTTTTGTGCATTGATATATCTGTCACCTTGCCAAACTCGCTTATACATTTTAGGATTTTTTTGAGATTCCCTGGGATTTCTAACATAATCATGTCATCTGAAAATAGGAACAAATTTTTTCTTTCCAAACTATATAACTTTTATCTTTTTTACCTGCCTTATTGCAGTGGTGCTAACTTCAAGTACTATTGTGAAAAACAGTAGTGAGAATGGCATTTGTTCCCTATAATCTATATTAGGAAGAAAGCATTAAGCCTTTCTCCGTGCAGTATGATGCTAGCTGTAGGTATTTTGCAGAACCTCTTTATCAAGTTGAGGAAATTCCTCTCTATTTCTAACTTGCTGATAATTTTTAAAATCATGAATAGATATTGGAATTTTTCATATGCTTTTTCCACATTAATTGATGTGCTCATGTGATTTATCTTCTTTCGCCCGTTTATATGGTGAGTTGCATAGATTGATTTTCAAAGGCTGTTAAACCAGCCTTACATAGCTACAATGAACTCTACTTGTTCACGGTATACGAATTTCTTTCTTTCTTTCTTTCTTTCTTTCTTTCTTTCTTTCTTTCTTTCTTTCTTTCTTTCTTTCTTTCTTTCTTTCTTTCTTTCTTTCTTTCTTTCTTCTTTGTAGTAGTAGGGATTGAATCCAGGGCCTTCACACTGAACTACTCTGTACTGGCAGCCTATTTTATTTGATTTTATGACAGAGTCTTGCTCAATCACTAAATTGTCCAAGCTGGGCTTGAGCTTGCAGCCTTCCTCCCTTAGTCTCCCAGAGTGCTGGAGTTACAGGTGTATGCAGCTGCACCTACTTATTTTATACATTTTGAGTTCTGTTTACTAATATTAATTTTTGAAGATTTTGTATCTAAGTCCATGAGAGGAGTTCTTCTGTAATTTTATTTTTTTCAGTGTGCTGGCTTTGTAGAATGAGTTGGGAAGTGTTCCTCTTCTGTTACCTGGAAGACACTGTGTAAAATTGGCATAAATTCTTGCTTAGTGTTGTGCTGAACTCTCCCATGCAACTATCTGGATATGAAGATTTCCTTTTCGGAAGCTTCAAAATCATAGATTCCATTACCTTAACAGTTACGATTATTCAGATGATTATAATTCAGATGATTTATTTCATCTTGGTTAAGTTTTTGTAGGAATTAGACCCTTTCTTCTAAGTTGCCACTTTGATGAACATAATATTTTTCATATATTAAATACCTTGGACTGTTACAACAAAGGACTATAAACTGCATGGTTTAGAACAAAAGAATGTTTCACACTGGAGGTTAGAATTCCCAAATTGGAGTGTCGGCAGAGGTGTGCTTCCTCTGAAATCTGTAGAGGACAATCGTTCCTTCATGCTTGTAGCTTCTGATAGCCCCAGGCATTCATTTGCTTGTGGCAGCATAATTCTAATCTTTCTGTTTCCATCTTGGCAAGATATTCTCCTTTGTGTGCCTTCATGCTGTCTCCCTTGTACACATGTCTATCTCTGTGTAAAAATTTTTCCTGTTTACAAGGACATCATATTGGATTAGGGCCAAATTTAATGTCCACATTCTAACTTGATTACCTCTGTAAGAGTCCCATTCTGAGTTGCTGAGGGTTTAGGATTTCTTTTTAGAGGAAACACAATTCATCTCCTATCAGTATCATTCCCTTATCATTTTAATGGTCTCATGATCTCTAGTAATATCCTATTTCAATCCTGATATGGGTGATCACGTCCTCTCTTTTTAAATTTTTGGAAATCTTGCCAGGATAATTTCACCACGTAGAATTTGAAGTTCACAATTCTTTTCTTTCAGCACTTAAAAAAATATTTACTACTGCCTTCCATCCTTCATGGTTTCAGATATCATTTGAATTGGTGCTCTGCTATAGGTGAATTTTTGTTACTCTTAGTGTATTTTTAAGACTTTTTCTTTGTCTCTGACTTTCAGAAATTTTAATGATAATGTGTTTTTGGGTTTACCTTACTAGGGATTCACTCAATTTCTTGTCTATAGGTTGGTGTCTAACAAATTTGGGAGGTTATCAGTCATTGTTTCTTTTTATATTATTGCATCCCCATTCTTTTTCTTCTCCCTTTCTATGAATTCAATGATAGGAGTATGAATCTTTTGTCATTTAGACATTTCTGAGGTTCTGCTCATTTTTTTCTGGTATTTTCAGTTTTTCAGATTAGATAAATTCTAATGATCTGTTTTCAAGTTCATTGATTTTTTTCTGTTATCTCTGCTTTACTATTCAGCCCATCTAGAAAAGTAATTTTTAAAAATTTCTTACTGTATTTTTCACCTTTACTTTTTCTATTCGGATCTTTTATAACTTTTGATTATTTGCTGATAGTCTCTATTTTCTCATATTTTTCAAGAGTATTTATCATTGATTGTTGAAACATTTTTTATGAGGTCCAATTTAACATCTCTCTCTGATAATCCCAACGTCTGATTCATCTTGGTGCTGTCAGTTGATTGTCTTTCCTAATTCAAGCTGTGATTTTCTTATTCCTTGTTATTATGGATGATTTTCTCATTTGTATGCTTGATGCTTTGCTACTTTGTTAGGACACTCTGGATCCTATTTAATTCTTTTATTTTAGTAGGCAGTGAACTGATTAGGTGTAGCACACAGGTCCAAAACTGCCTTTGTGGGATGTTTCCAATGATACTTTAATTTTCAGAGCTTTCGCAGTACTTTCCTCTGTTTGACTTACCCAGCGCTACTGGGGCTTCAACTGTTACCTGTTGTTTCTGTTTGAAGAGATAGAAAGGGCTTTCTGAGATTGGACTACTCAGTTTCTCTTGATGGGAGAGTGGGGTCGGTCTCGGGCTTGTGTGGGTAAAGTGGCTTCCTGGGTTGGGGTGCTTTTTGTAGGAGAATGTTCTTGCTATTACCACCTTGGTGTCCTGATATTTAGCCTTTAAAGTTATTTCTCCTGTCCTTGAACTTAGTAATCTACTCACTTATTCAGTAAAGAAATATTTGTGGCACACTTACTATAAGCTAGTCTCTGGAATTTTTCTAATTCTCCAGGAATTTTTGAAAGATGATACTGCTTAAGTAAAGGAGTGGCAGTGAGAATATAATATCTGACTTGACTTTATTAAGAGTTTAATGTTAGTTAAAGCTCAGAAAGAAGTCTTACTTTGTTTTTCAGAGGTGTAGAGAAGTGAGAAATGTCACAAGGGAATACCAGACTCAGGGCTATTACTCAATTATAGGTTTGAGATTCCTAGTTCTACACTGCCAAACTAAGTTTTGGGTTGCCTTTTAACTCATATTATTATAGAAAAATACTGATCATCTTTGAAGAGTACTTTCAGCCTTTTCTGATTCCATCTAGGATGAATCTTTGATACAATGATGCTTACAAAAGTGCTACCAGTCCTCCAGCTATCCCTGCATCCACATCCTTTGTAATCTTACTTTACTGCTTCTCCCACCAAGAAGTGTAGCCTGTATCCTCACCTCTTAGGCCTAGACTGGCCTTGTGACTTGCTTTGTCTAATAAGATGCAGTGGGATTTACAGAGGGCTAGTTTAAAGCTTAGACCTCAAGAAGCCTTGTCTACTTCTTGTTCTTTTGCTTCTCAAGGCTACTGGAAGATTAGCGAGCACAGAGAGCAGAGATAAGTGATTTCCGCTATGCTTTCATAGACCATACATCCTACCAACTGAATAGATGTCTATCTCATCCACTAGACAGAAGCTTTTGCAAGGCTGCAACTCTTCATTTTCATATCCTTTCAGTCTGGGAAACTGTTGGGTGCAGAGTAAGAAGCAAGTGCTAATAGAATGGATAAATAAACAAGGGAACAATATTGGGGAGGTAAAGACCAAAAGAAGGCAAAACCATATGTGTTGTTGCACACTGAAAACTCATTACCAATATAAGATTAATTTCTGTTGGACAAAAATAATGCCAAAATATGTGATTAAACTGTGAGATCATTTAAAATAAAGGTTTTCAACTAGATGGAATTAGCATGTGGCTCTTCTTTGGAAATACTTAATTAGAATTAAGGAAAGGCCATATTTTATTTCCCTAAAGAATCTATTACTTAAGTAATATCTGAAAAGTAGAGAAAAGGAGAAAGCATTGCTGAGTTTTAATTTATTGAAAAGCCCTTGATTAGAAAATTTGTTTTAGTCTTGATATGATGTTTTTTGGCTAAATTTTTAAATGCACAATAATTAGCTAATCTTAGGAATAGCCTTGTGAATGGCAAGAGCTATTACCTATGTTGCACACTAGGCTGGGTATTTAAGCATAAATAAGAACTCTTAGTCATACAAAGAGTACTTAGAAAAGAAGGCCTTGATGCTTTGCTATTATATGAGAAAAGACAGGAGATAGTGACAGTCGTTTTAGAAAATTGTCACTAGATACATTCATTCCACTATATTTTTGTTATGACAGGACTTAATTTACTACTGATTTTTTTTCAGGATCAGTTTTGGGTCATTGCAGGAGCAGAGGGTTATAATTTGGTGGGTGGTTGTAGAGGCCTCTTTACTGCAGTGAAAGAAAAAGGGTAATAGAGAGTCAGAACATACTAACAGAGGTTTTAGAAATAACCAAGAGATAGAAAAGCTGGAGAGCAAATCTTTTTTCATCATATCTCTTTTCCATGCACTCCATGACCTCCATAGTTATTGTGTTTTCCGAAATGTAGTGCTACACACATAATTAAGAATGGGTTCTATGTGTGCTCTCTACTTGCAAACGTGGTCGCTACCATGGCAACAGCAAAGGAACCAGCAGAAGAGTCACCCTCTGATTAATGTAATTACACAGCAAGCTATATAATACCCTTAAACACCATTTATTTCTGCATGAAGAAGACATTAAGATGAGTATTATGTTCACCAAGTTAACATCCCAAATCTTTAGGATCATGTGATTTTTATGTCATGATTAAGATAATGTTTATCTCATTCATTCAAGATCATAGCCTAGGAATAGCTGTGTTGTGTTTTAACTCAATTCAATTCCTCACAATAAGTTTTGAGTTCCAACTATTGGACAGGAGCGATTTAGGCCAGCAACTGTTACAACCATGTGTTTAGTATGATCTCAGCTCTTAAGGAACTAATAAAGCTGGATTATTACCAAGAAAATATGACTTCTTAAAGCCTAGAATGTTGCAGTAGACTGGAAAAACACTATTAATCTTTGTGGGTTTTCAGGGAGTATTGTATCGGTCGGGGTCCCTGATGAAAAGAGATGGCACACTCAGATCGGGTAATTGGAGAAAAGTTTAATAAATGTACAATTTACAAAGACATGGGTAGGGTACAGGGAAATCACAAGGTTAGCTGAATAGCCCAGGAAATAGTCATTGCAAGGTGTCATCGCTACTGAAGGGACAAGGGGAGAAAGCAGTAACTGGAACCTGGACAGAAAGAGAGATTGCTTGATAAAAACTATGATTTTCAGTCGAGTCTGTGGCCAACCCTAGTGATCCCACAAAGAGACCTGGAAGAATAAATTCTACTCTCTCTCTTTGGCTGTCCTTTGATCTTGTGCTCGTGCTTCTCCCTTTGTCTGAACCCAATAGGATGCCAAATGCTGAGGAAACCCACTGATTTAGCTCAGACAGTTTGGTGTCCTAAGGCACAAAGTAGGCAGAGTAGAGTAGAGTGGCTCTGGGAAGTGGAAGATGGACACATTAGCACAATTATATGCATATATGAATGCTCACTATAGGCACACATCCACAGATACATATAAACCCATACATGTATGCCCTGGACACACACGGCTGCATAGGCAAACTTCTATATCTGCATATAGTATCAGTATATTTTATCTAGGCTGAGTGTGTCTCTGGACATCTTTATATTGCTGATGATCCGTGAAGCCTGAGACAATTTCTTCCTTCAGCATCATATAGCATGGGCTGAATTAATTCTTGGATGAAGACAAAATTCCTACAAATATTGTCCCATGTATCATTTTGTCTTCAAGTGACATAGAGACCATTATTTACAGAGTAAGTGACCATCACCAAAAGTTTCTAGACCACATTCCCTTAACAGTATGATATTATGGAAAAAAATCAGAAACAGGAGTTAGGAAATAGCCATTTAGCAAACAATTCCAAACAAATACCAAGTTTGCTTTGTTGACTTCATTACAAGGATTCACCAGCATGAGATCACAGGATGTGAAGAGAGGTTGCGATAGGTCTTCCCTGCTGCACTTTGCTTCCTGCTTTGCTGTCGGCTGAGGTTGCATCTCTCCATGACCACAGCATCTGCTGAGTCTCTCTGCCTCCATGGCTCCAATTCTCACTAGTTCCTACGATCACGTCCTCCTCTCTTTCTTTTACATCTGGTGTTGGTAGCAGCCTCCAGCTGTGACTCTTCTGTGGGCATCTCAACCTTCCTTGCTTCCTTTAACCTTATCTACACATCTATAAGTAGTCCTTTATTAAAATCTCTTCCCTGACTTATCTGAGTAGAATCCTATTTTCTGCCAAGAACTTGATTGATAATTTCCTCATCAGAAATTGCTAAAAACACCCATGATGTTGAAAAGTAGATTTCAGAGACTGTGTTCCTAATACAGAGATGAAAACAGTATGAAAGGAAATGAAGCATCTTTCCTGGTCATCACCCCGGCTATTAGTACTGAGAAAAAGTTTTCCCTCCTCTGTAAAGTTTAGAGCAACAAAGCAAGCACAGCTGGTTCTCTTGGCTCCTGGGATATCAAAGATTCCATAAGCTGTTCCTGCATATTCTTATAAAAGACTCAGACTATAAGCAATATTTGGCTAACTTAATTTTATTTATTGTGTATGTAACACAGTAAACTCCTAAAAATGAAAACACTTGTGGTACTTCTTTCTAGGTGGTATGTCAATATACATGATGAGAATATGCTACTCTTGCAAGAGCAGTTCTTCTCAAAGGCAAACCGATTCTCCTTGCACATGAAATAGAGTTCCCATGCAATCTTTCTCTGATTAAACTGGTTTTTAAGCTAGTGATAGGTACATTATACTTGAACTGTTGTCTCCCCAGAGAAGAAACGCTCAAAATATTGTTGGCCTACATCAGATTCCCACTGTTAGTAAATTAGGTTTGCCTAAGTGAGACAGATTTGTTGTCATAAGGTTGACATCAATAACAAACTAATCTGATATGGACCTGTTGTCTCTATCAAGAAAGGAACATCGCCATTTACTCTTCTTTATACTCTTTTCTTATTAGAACAGAAGACATTAAATCCCTGAATTGCGGTCATTTATTTTAATGGATAAATGAGGACAATAACCAGGCCTCACGGCTACTAGCTCAGCATGTTCTCCCTCACCTAGAATCTTCACAGAACCCAGATTTTCAGAACCCAGAGAAGTCAGTCGTTTTATTCCCTGATCCCATCCCTTTGCTTTTCTAACCTCTTTTAGAATGCTTCTTGAAATATGTAATTCATTTTCTGCAAAGCTGTCTATTTGTATTTCTGAGTGGATCTCCCTTAAATTGATCAAATCTGTCCTCTTCTCTTTCATCTACTGGCTCAGGTTCTGTCTGTTGGGATCATAAAGAACAAATCATATCCAGGTGTGGTGGTGGATGCTCGTAATCCCAGCACTGTGGGAGGTTGAGGCAGGAGGATTGCAAGTTTTCAAGCCCAGCCTGGGCAATTTGGAGACTTAGCAAAACCCTGTCCCAAAATTAAAAATAGAGAAAAGGACTGGGGATGTAGCTCAGTGTGAAGACTCCGGGTTCAATCCCCAGTACCACACACACTCACTCACAAAGCCAAGACCAGCTTTCACATGACAACTCTTTGGATATGTCAGTTATCAAATATGTCTCCCTTCCTTCTTTATTCCTTTCCAGAGTTTAATAGCTAAATTCTTTAAAACATTTCCCGTATGATATGGTTTTGGGTCTCTTGACCACCTGACTCAGTTTCTCTTTATCTCTAATTTGAAAGCATGCCTCCAGGTGCTTAATAATGGCTATGTTTTAATCAGGATACAGCTTTTCTTAGTTGAGATCCAGCCAGACTGCTCTTTTTGTCCTTTACTGGGGGAGGTGCTGTTGTGCCCATGAGTGGCAGATGTTTCACACTGTAACCGCACAATGCTAGGAGGGCAGTGGAACTGAATCCAGAAGATGAATACAAAAGTAATTAGGGATCCTGGGAAAAAATCCTGATATGACCTTGTATGTCCTATTTCCTGTATTGAGAATATGAATACACACACACACACACACACACACACACACACACACACACACATTCAGTATAGTGCCTTGCTTACTGAAGATTTCGTTTTCCGTGGTTTCAGTTGCCTATGATCAACTGTGGTCTAAAAATATCATTTGTCTTGACTTGGTGGGGAGCATTCACTTAACTTTTATTACATATTGTTATAATCGTTCTATGCTACTCTTTATTATTGTTGCAAATCTCTTGGTGTACCTAATTTATGAATTAAATGTTATCACAGATGCAGGGTCGGGGATTTAGCTTAAGTGGTAGAGCATTTGTCTAGCAAGCACAAGGCCCTGAGTTTGATCCCCAGCACCCTCAAAAAAGAATGTTATCACAGGTGTGTATATATAAGAAAAACAGTACATTTATCCTACTATGAGGGCACTACGATAAACAGAATAGAAGGACAAGATGTCAACAAGATAGTTTGTGCTTTTCCTAGCTGTCATCCGACTATAAATTTTAACACTCATTAGAATGACTTCAAATATGAAATTAATAATAATAATGACCTAAACTGTGCTAATACCAGCAATGATGAAACCATAACACCCAAAGCTTTCTGAGCACAATCCTCTAACAAGTTATTAGGAAGAACATAACTGATAAAAGGCAACGAGACATTCAGATTAGAATTAATTTTTCAAATGATAGATAATGATATTATGCTAATGATATTTTACCATTTTTCTTAGTTTTGGCTGATAGTTATGTTTAGTTTTACATACTTCTAAAATTCAAATAAATAAAATTATACCATATAGTGTCCTTTGCAACTCCAGTATGCACTGGAGTTTCATCCATGTTGTGATGTGCAACTCTAGCTGATTCATTTTTCCTATTTTGTGGTATTCCCCATTATATACATAGATAATGTATTTATCATATTTACTGTTGAAGAACATTTTGATTGCTGTAACTGTTTTTAGTATAGAGAGAATATTTGCTGCTATAAACTTGTACAGTACTTATGTTTTTTTATTTTCTGGAGCTGGGGATTGAACCCAAGGGAGCTCTACCACTGAGCTACAGCTGCAGCACTTTTTACTCTTTTGAGACAAGTTCTCACGAAGTTGCCCATGACGGCCTTGAAATTGCAATTGATCCTCCTATCTGACTCCTGACTGGGATTATAGCTGTGTACCGCTTTACCCAGCTAAACTTGTACATTCTTATTCATGCTTCCCAATGCCTGTACACAAGAGTTTCCTTGGATTAGACCATTTGCTTATTTTATTAATTTTACAATTTTATTTTGAAAAAACCTCAAATTACAGAGAAATTGCAAGAATAAAATAGTCTAGATCCATAATTATTATTTTTGCTGTATCATTTGCAAGAGACATTATGTCTTTCTGTGTCTCAATATTTTACCTTGTGTCTCCCAAGAATAAGATATTTTATATAACCTTTATATGATTAGCCAATCCTGGACATTCATCATTGACACAGTATTGTTGTTTTATACACTATACATATTCAAGTTTTTGAAATGTTTTATCAATGCCCTTACAGCATTTTATTTTCTTCACCAAGGGTCACTTTTACCATTCATTTCTCATGTCTCTTTAGTCTTCCTTAAATTGGGATGATTCTTTAGACTTTCTTTCACTTTAATAACATCAATTTTTCCCCCTGAAATTAGACACCAAATATTTGTAGACTGTTCCTTAATCTGAATTTACCAACTCTCTTCATGATTGGACTCAAGCTAGCTTTCCTTTTGAATTTCTCCCTTTCCTAGTTTCAAATTTTATATGAAAGATATTTCTAATAAAGGGCACTCTCCATGCATTTTAAGTTTGGTAAAATCCAAAATATGCTCTAGCTGTCTAATTAAACAAGTGAGTAGTTCTAGGTTGGATTGAGACCATTTGTGTTGACATACTAGTTTGGGACAATAAAGAGTCTAAATTAGGATTTTAGATGTGCTAAAGGATTGGATTTTGTGGGGCACACTGAGTAAGAACTGATTGATACAATACATAACGGAAAGTGATCCTAGCATAGTGGTCTCTTCTCATTAGAAAGAACAAAGATGAAAGTACACACAACCATTTCTTAGTTCAGCTATTATCAAGCTCAAGAGCACTTGCTTTCCAGTACTAACAATTACCGTGAAAGCTGGAATTTACTCACATTTACTAATTCAACCTGGAATCCTCTTTCAGGGAGTTACATTTTAACTTGATAAATAAACCATTCACTGAATTTTAACCCAACAGATTTTTATTGATGTTATGTGATAAGAACAAAATAATGAAAATTTAGTGTCTATTCCCTTCAGAGGTTCATGGTTTAATAGGGGAGTAATGTTTATACAAATGACAGTATAATGAGATAGTCACCTTGGCTGCATTATGAGTACCATGCAGCAGACACGAAGAATAAAGAATATGTACCTGTTTTAGAGGAGTATCAGGGTTAACTTTTGGGATAAATCTTTAAAGACCAGCTAGGGATCCCTACACAAACAAGAAAAGACTATGTGTCAGACACAGTTACATGTACTTCAGGAGTGAAGACTTAATCTAGTCAAAGAAATGTGGATGTAAGTTATAATATGAAACAGTTTTAAAAGTATAAAATGCAATGAAAAGACTGATGTATCACACAAAAATCTTGCACAAAAATCTCCTTTCAAAGATCACTTGAGCCCTAAAGTTTGGAGACAGCCTGGGCAACATAGCAAGCTCTTATCTCAATACTGAATGTTTTTGTTCATTTGTTTGTTTTTACTAAGAACATGTATTGGTACATTGTAGACATCGTAGTTAATTTGTACTTGTACATGCTATATCTTGGTTCCCCTCCACCCTTCCCTTCCATTCCCCTTCCCTTCCTTATTTACAATAGCTTTATTTACATTTTTCCATTTTTCCCCTCTTTTTCTTTTCCTTTCTTTTTCTCTTCCTTCTTTTCCCCCTTCTCCTTCTCTAGTTCTCTTCCCATTTGAGTATTATCTTTCTTTTTCAGAATATCTATCATACCTTTTGTCCTTATTTACATTTATGGTTTCTCACATCAGAAACAATTCAATATATACTAATAAGTGCCTGATTTATTTCACTTAAGAGTGTGTTCTCAAGGTGCATCCATTTACCTACAAAAATCTCAAGTTTATCCTTTTTATGGCAGAGTAGTATTCCATTGTATAAAAACCCCACATCTTCTTTAACCATTCATTAGTTGCTGGGCATTTGGGTTGTTTCCAAGATCTAGCTATTACAAATTGTGTTGCTATGCACATGGTTGTGCATATATCGCTGTGGTATGATGTTTTAAATTCTTCTGGGAAGATACCAAGCAGAGTAATAGCTGGGTCAAATGGAACCTCTAGTTGTAGGTTTTTGACGAATCTCCACACTGATTTCCACAATGGTTGGACCATCCTACACTCCCACCAACAGTGGAGGAGGGTTCCTTTTTCCCCCACAGCCCCACCAGCATTTGTTATTGATTGATTCTTGATAATAGCTGTTCTTTCTGGAATGAGATGGAATCTTAGTGTTGTTTTAATTTGCATCTCTCAAACAACCAGTGATGTTGAACACTTTTTCATAGATTTATTTGCCATTTGTACTTCTTCATCTGAGAAGTGTCTATTCATTTACATGGCCCATTTTTGGACTGGGTCTTTAAATTTGGGGGGGTCTGGTTTTCTTTTCTTTTCTTTTTTTTTGAGTTATTTATATATTCTAGATGTTAGACCTTTGAGGAACAGCTGGCAAAATTTTTTCCCACTCTGTGGGTTTTTGCCGCACTCTGTTGGTGATTACTTTTGCTGTACAAAAGTTTTTTTTAATAGGATGTGATCCCAGTCACTGATTGTTTGTATTTCCT